>CM041782.1:284770192-284811859 GCA_023374045.1 Limonium bicolor | reverse complement strand
CTCAGAAATATATGAGTCTGAGGAGATGTTAATCCCTGATAACTTCTTTCAAGAGGAGCGTATACTAGTGGCACGTTGTGCAAGGCCCGAGGAAGGCGCAACAGTTTGTGCAGATAAAGGCATGGATCTCGAACACCAAGGTAACCAATTATCAGTAAGTGGTGATATACATAATAAGGATACCCCAACAAGGGATGAAAGAGGAAGAATCATTAACCCTGATAGAGAAGCAGATGAATGTGTTGATTTGCTATTAAAAATGGGATGCACAGTTCCTTATCCAATCCTAACAAAGGCAAACATTATTGCCCAAATCAAAAAGATGCAGAAGGTCCAACTGAAGTGACGGGCCATGAAATGGCGGTAAAAAGGGGATGGATGCCTAAGACATGAAGAAACTAATAATTGTTCTGAGCATGGAATAATGTCTAGGAAGGCCAGTCTTGGGGTATGTTGTGGAGTGTTGATTGTCCGCGTTTGGGGTGGTAGGAGGTCAGGGGCGAGTTTTATTAAAGTAGTAGAGGAAAGCCTATTTTTCTGGCTGATGGTTGTAGTATGTTATTTTCGTTTGGAGAGGTTCATGTTTAAACATTTGTCTGGTAGGTTTGTGCATCCGGGGTATAAAGTTAGGCTACTATGGTTTGATGTAAGCTGTTTCTGGATATGGTGGGTACTCTTTTCCCTTTCTAAGCTTTTTCCCATTGAGTTTTGCTTAGAAAGGTTTTAATGAGGCCCGTGTACAACCCATCTGTTTTTCATATTTAAATAATATGGCTATATGCCCAAATTATCAAAAAAAAAAGAAGACTCAATGGCATATCAACTCCTGCGTGTAGCCACAACTCATTAGTTTCTGAGCATTGCAATAACATATGTAGCATCGTTTCATTTGCTCCATAAAAGCATGTCAAAGGCAAATTAAAACCCTCCACACCTATATTGTTGTGAGCCTTGATTTTTGAACCTCTATCCTATATTGTTTCAGGTTGATTAAGATTTGATCGGGTTCCAGGTCCACTTATAACCTAAGCTTAATAAATATGTTTTAAAACATTAATTATTAAAACCTAAGCTAGCTCACTAGAACCTATTACGAGTCGCGTCACCTAAGTTTTAACCTACGTAAACTTGGGAAGGTAAGAGTTCGAGTTCAGGGGCTTGGTATACGTCTTTTCTGGGTTCAAATTACTTTCACTACCCTACTAAGTCTTTTTCTTCTACTTATGTTGTTTACGGCTAATTACGAAGTCGGTTTAACCTGAGTGCACGGGTTTTTGAAAATATCAAATTTGTAGAAAAAAAATTTGAAGTCTGGGGGCCACGGAGTCCATGGGCCCGGACATGTATTTAGAAAATCTAAAATTTTGAAAAATAATAAGTACCGTTACCGTCCGGAGGTGTTCGTAGTTTTGGACAGGGCGTCCGGGACCTCGGACGTGGCGTTCATGGGTACGGACCATCCTCGAACGGTGGCATTCGGGTGGTTTTCAGTGGTGTTTTTAGCTCAAATTTTATGGGGATGTAGCCTGAAAGATTCTAAGCGTGTTAGTGATCGAAAGATTTCAATTTGAGTTCGAATTAAGGACGAAACTTAGCAAACAAGTTAATGGACAAAAACGCAAACAAACCTTAATTTGGGAGTCGGCAAAAATTGGTTCGATCCCAAATTTTGATGGAGAGCAAAACTGAAACTAAAGGAGTTAGGGAATCTGATTTCTAACCTATTTTACCTTCAGGATTTGAGAGTTCTTTCACCTCGGGAATCCTCAGAGGCTTCGTCGGCGGCAGTCCCGGATTGAATTCGACCCGAGCTTCTGACCCTTGATTGTTGATTGTTTTCCTTACGTTTTGGTGGTGGTTTTATGGATGTTTGATTATTTTGTGGCAACGGGAGTTAAAAAACTAGTTTTTGAGTGGATTTCGGTGGAACTTCAGTGTTGATTTAAGGCTCAGGAGTGCAAAAATGCGGAAGTTGGTAGACAGATAGGGAGTTCTGACTTCTTAGGGTCATAGATGAACTGTCTAAGTCAATGGAAAAGATCTCTTATATAGACATCACTAAAGATAGGGTAAACTCTATAAAGGGTGAAGTTTACCGAGATTTGGTCGGGTAACTTCCAAAATAAATCAGACCATGAAATTTTGCCAGCATGTAAAGGAATACATTTATGATTTTTCTAATAAAGAATTGAAATTTTTGGATAAGGGAATATTTTTAAAATCACTTTTCCATTAGATCTATTCAAAAATTAATAGGAAATTATTGGAAATTTAGAATTTGAAAATTTCAAATCCATTATGCTGTAAATGTCATCCTTTATCATGTGTTAAAATTTCAAGACATTTCGAGTTGATTTGAGTTGTTTTTGGAAGAGAAAGAAAATTTACGAGACGACTCGTATTTCCTTTTGTTTTGGGCTTCAAATAAAAATTGTTGGGCTTTTGGTCATGGATGGGCTTAGTGACCTGATTGCAAATCTTTATTTATTGGATGGAAGCCTTTTGTTAATTGATTTTTTTTTCAAAAATTGAGACTTTATATTATACAAAAATTAGCTTATATTATGTATTAAAAGCTAATTTTTCAGAATAAAAACTCCCTGAAAATTACGAAAATGCCCCTTGTAATGATTAAGGTGTCACAATTGTCTTGAGATGTGTGAGTTAATCATGCTAGGATAGGAAAATTCCGAAAACGTTCTAATCAACTCGGGATACCATGTCCTTTGACCAGTTTACCCTTTATGGCATTCATGTCCTATGAGACTCTTTTATGGGGGTTAAAAATTATGGGTATAACAATTGCATTAATGCTTGACATGGTACTATACCATTCAAGAAGCGCCAAGCAAAGATTTTAACACGCAATGGAACTCTACATTTCCATACTCGCTTTAGTGAATTTCCCAAAGTTGATGTACTATCCTCAGCTAAGCATGCATATTTACCCCTAAGAGCCACACCATATGCAGAGCTAACTGTAAATTCCGTATTTGGTAGGTGCCTCCACGACCAAGTATTAGATGCATTATCCGCCACCAAAGACATCTGTCCATCATGTCAGGATTCTAGGTGGTTAAGTCTTGCTTATCTTATACATCGCACTGATTTCATCTTACAATCACTCACCCCAACGAATTCTTGAGATTAATGATTAAAAAACCCCTTCATAACATATTACCACTTAACTTGATCCCAGAAGACATGAACTTTCTCTCTAGATCAGAGTTCCTTGCCTGTAAGAAAAATGAGTATCAATTCATAAGCCACCATCTCTCCAAGTGCATATTGAGCAGGTCGTGCCGTATTGTAATTAGAAGATGTATACATTGAGAGAATGTTATGAACTGCTAAAAAACCTCAGAAACCACAGCCCTAGCCTCAGCAGCAGAAGCAACTTCTAATGCATTGGTTAACTCCTTGCCAATTTGCTCGATTTGTCTCATGGCATCTTTTATAGTACTGTCACGATCAAGAAAAAGATTTCGAGCAGTGTCACGCTCAGCTTGGAGCTCCTTCTTGGCCTTAGCCACTCTATATACAGTTTCCCAACCACAGATATGGTGTAACACACACATCAGTTGAAATTTCTTGGAACAAAAGAAAAAACATCAAAAGCTCTTGTTGTTCAAATTCATTGATTGTAACTACTTAAGAGTAAGATCAAACCTCAAAGTGTTTTGCATACTCCTTTAACCTCTTCTTTTCAGAATTTCGGGCCTCCTGAATGAAGTTAATATTGCAATATCATATTTGCACTCTCCAAAGTTGCAAAAGATATAGTGTAAAATGGAATAGGATCATATTATATTTACCTCACATACTAGGTCAACACTGTATCACTTCCAAACTGGCCTGGAGTAGGCAATATGCAATTAAATAAGCAAAAATATTGCAAGCACAAAGGCATAAGCTCCAAATCTAAATTTGAAGATGGTGAACCCTCTCAGACAAATCACGCACTTCATCAAAGGCTCTTTTTTCAGAATTTTGAAGCAATTCTTTTTCCTATCTTAAGATGGAAACCTATTGATCAACAAGCACGTAATATATATTTCATGAGGAAAAGGGTAAAAGCATATCCAAGAAAAAATGAACCAATAAAAAGTTCCAGTTCGAAAGTTGTTTATATCTCCATATTCAACTTCCGAGAAGCTTCCTCCGCAGCATGCAAAGATTTTGAACTTTCACGAACTCGCTTTTGATAATCCACAATGAGCTGAGAAAGCTAGGTATTTTGGGACAAAACTCCATTCATTTCCTCCATCTGATTTTCCATTAACCATGTTACGTCATTCAAGTTAAACATTCAAACATAAGAAAAAGATGAAGTAACTCCAGAAATTCATCTCGGAGCATACATTCTCCAAAAATTGCCAACCTGATGGAACTTGAATACTCGATTAACACAACTATTAAGCAAATCTCTCATTTTCACCGGTTTTTGAATTTCCAAAGCTATTTAGTAGTTATATGTCCTTGGTATTTTGTTCTATAGACAGAGGACATATGAATACTGACAATCTAGTATCCAGGTTAATATAATTTGTAAATGTTATTCATTACATGTGTTCTAAAAGTTTAAAATTTGTTGTTTTACATCCTAATTAGTGAGTTGGTGAAGATTGCATTATCAAAAGCTGCAAGCAGATTCAAACATTAGGGATGAGTCAAGAACTCTTTCTTAGAGACAACACAAGTCATTAAAATTTGGGATTTCAAATCATTAATTACACTAGCAAAATCTGGTGAGACGTAAATAGATTTGCACAACTTATTTCCCTGTTATATGAAACAATTCAACTGATACATGTTCTAAAACTTCAAACTAGCTGCTAAAAAATCACGAAGAAAAGAAAACAATACAAATCAAACAAAATGCAAGAACTGGAAAATAACAAACAATTCAAATTAAAATCTTATCAACCGACTGATTCTGAAAACACATAAAACCGTAAGACACCACCAAACAATTGAAATTCAATTAGTTTCAGCTAGAAAACCGTAATCAAGGAACGTTTCTGCCCAGTTTTCACCTACAGAGATGTAGTACAACTACTACATAGCTTTGGAAATCCAACATATGTGAGCCTGAGTGTGTGAGTGCACTCAAGCAAAAGAAGATAGTATGCCCTAGCACCTGCCCAGTTCTTAGTCTCTTAAACCTGTATTTATCCCTTGAAGACCTAATCAGTTTCCCTTCAACCCAACAATCTCTTCTCCGCCACGGTCAAGGTAGATTGGTTGAACAAGCATTGGAGGCATCCATCACATTCCTCGGCGCTGTCAGCACGATACAAGACCTTGGGTCATCAATGAAGGATTGGTTAGGAGATCTTCAATCGTCGCGCAGGAGAAGAGTCGGTGGTGAAGGGGAGAGATGTGGTGTCAGCTCTTATGTTGGGTTCAGAAAATCCTTGAATAAGGAGATTGCAGTGGCTGCTCGAGAGCTCAAGCTGATGATGAAGAAGAGGAATTATGATGAGTGAGGAGATAACAGAAATGAAGAAGAAATGAGGGAGGAGGAAAGATGGAAAACGAGTGAGGAAAGAAGAAATCGGCTTCTATAAAAATATAACACAAGGGAGGCAACAAAAAAATGTAAGCCTTCATTAATATGCACAACTAAGGCAACCAAAAACTTTGCCTATATAAATATATCATGAGAGGCAAGCAACGGTTGCCTCCGATTATATAGAATACAATCGAGGCGAGTCAAAGTATCTTGCCTCCATAAATTGATCATTAGAGGCAACCCAAACTGTAACACCCCGTCCTAAGCCAATCGTGGTTATCGCAAACTTAACAACTTAATCGCAAACGTCGCAACGGAATAAACTAACACCAGAACCTTGCCACGGTCTGAACAACAGAATATACCGAACTTTGAATATTTACAACGCTTATCCAAAAGAACACATAAACTATCCAAAACATCCACCAACCGAGTTTCTAGTTTCTCAAGTAACAACATAACTTCCATAAGTCTTAATATCAACAGACAGGTGCACAGGCGCAACCCGTACTCAAAATAAAAGCCCAACCTAAGTCTAACCGCCCCTACTCTCAGGGTGACTCTTCATGGGACGCTTACCTACAAAATAAAAACAGCCCCCAAAGGGGGTCAACAAGAATGCTGGTACGATCCTCTCGTGGCCCCCAAGCTAACGGGGCTACGACGACTAATTGTCGATAGCATGGAGATTGATTAGATACACAACATAAATAAGAAGTGCAATAAACACCTGACCACACTTAAGTGAACAATCACATCTCAAACAAGTCAACCGTTCATTTTCAGATTCGGTTGCACAAAGTCCATTGTTCATTTTGTCGGGTCAAAGGTGACCCTAGCCAACGGCCGAGAAATGCATTGGTTGAATGAACAATAATTCTCAAATTAGTTGGGATTTAGGTAGATCCCACCACACCATCTTAATGCCTCCTACCTTGGACTGGAAATCCAATGTAGCTAGTCGACATTCGACCCTAGGCGATGAGTCCGAAGACAAGTCTTTAAGCGGAAGTCAGATCTGATTCAGATACCGACCCCCTTTCCTTAACATGCATGACCGGAGTCAATCCCGGATTCCTCACTCCTCTTAAGTTCCAGTTAGTGAAAATCTTACAAACCATGTGTTAGTTAAACCTTAACGGGTATTAACCAACAGTTACCGAAATATAGTTCCTCTTCTCAATTCAACAAATACTAAACCCAGTTAGTAGCTAGTCTCAAGTCTCGTGGGTTATTGTAAAGAAAACACACACACAACGAGAGCAATAAAAACCGGTTGCATGCTTTATCTTGTCTTAGTTATAGCAAGTAAACAGATAGCACACAAGCCGAGGGGCACCTCGTTAGCAAGCAGGTCATAAGAAAGACTGTACCGTTCACCATCGGCGGCTGTTTGTTTAATCTTCTTCCGGGTCCCAATTCACAAGTCCTAAAACATTCATTCAGTTTTAGGTTATTAGTTACTTAACTCATCCCAACTTACTTAACTTACTTATCCACTAATGTTTACCCACTAATAATCACTTGGATGTAAACCCGGACCAATACATCGCATGAGTTTCTGGACAGTTTTGTGACTGGTCCGGGTTTGTGTACTTAGATGTAAACCCGGACCAAGTCACGGTATTAGTTTCTGGACAGTTTTTGATGTGGTCCGGGTTTATGTACTTGGTTACAAACCCGGACCAAGGCTAAACTTGTACAGAAATGCAATTTTTGTCTTCTTTTGAACCTCAAATCTTGCCCAATCTTTTCCTAACCTTTCCATAAGTATCGTAGCATGTTTTAACATCATTTTAGCACCTTAAAATCCTCCTAATCCATCCATCATCTCATACCTAATTCCTTGATCATTCACTCAAGTTCTTACAAAAATTCCTAACACTTATGCTTAGTTTCCTACATTTCTAACATGTAAACTTGCCTAAAACCTCAACTAACCAAAGTGTTTCTTCATAAGCATTATCACCACTCCTTAGCATTATTGTTCCACAACACTTTCATTACATAAACTCCTTCTATTTTCCTTAAGCTTACACTTAGATTCTCACAAGGCATTATTCATCCTTTGCTTACTAAAACTTGCACAAGACTTAATCACACTCCCACTATAACCCTAGAACATCTAACTCACTCATTTAAACTCTAATTCCTTCAAGACAACTCCTAAGTCCTTTAAACACTCAATAACACTCTAGTTCACTTTCTTTCACCAATTTAAGCCTTAAGAATTCCTAGTGCCTTCTAAGTCATCAAACTTCATTTATACATCTTAAACTCCTTGTTTTCTCACCAAAATTTTGACATAGCTTCTTTAGTATATTTCTACATCCAAACACTTGATTTTTACCCTTTAACAATCTTGAACACCCAAATTCTTTCCACACATTCTTAACACTCAATTTACACCAAAACTACACTACATCACAAAATAATGCATAAACTTAAATTGCTTGGCACTTAGGCCCTTAAATGACATAAAGCTTAACCACTGAATTTCCACATATATTAGCCTTCACCTGCAAATACACACAACAAGGCTCCCATTGAATTATAAATGCTCTTGTAATTCACCTTTTAAATGTCTAACTATCACATTTCCCATTTGCTCTTGAATCACAAGTTCTCAAATATAACCATTGTTTCTCCTAGGTTTTATAGCCCTTTCCTAATGTAGACTCTAAGCTAAGCTATCAAATAGCTAAATCCCATCCCCTTAAACAATAAAACACCTTAAGGTAAGCAATTTACCTTGTTCTTTTACAAGCTTCACAAACTTTCCTTCTTAGGTTTTTCCTTGAACAATCTCGGTCACCAATTTACTTCTCCTTGCCAATGTTCTAATAAATTCCCAATAACTCCAATGAGTGCTAGATAATACACTAACCTTAAGGAATAAACCCTAGGTTAAAATGTGTTTTAAGGTATTAAAATGAATATTTTACCTTGAAGTCTTAAGGTAGGCTTGGATATGAATCAATAAGGACCTCCTCCAGCCCTTGGAGAATAGAAAACAAGTTAGAACAAGGCATAAAAATGAATCCCCATGAGTGATAATTTTCGGTAATGAAGAAAGATGGTGGAAACCTAGTTTTTCTTACATATTCTTTACCTTAAGAGAATGGAGAAGCTAATGGACTCCTCAAGCTTATATTTCCTCCTCTAATGGCGGTTTTCCTTGGCACCAAATTGAAGATCTTGGATATTTGAAAGGATAGAAAGAAATAGCTTGAGCTAATTAAGAGAAATATGTAGTTTGTTTTGGTTTTGGAGCTAAGATGAGTGTTTGGCAAGCAAATGAAGTTGGAGCTAACATGGAGTTGCTTCTTACGTGAATGAAGAAGAAAGAGAGCAGGAGAAATTGGTGGGAAGAAGAAAGAATGAAGAAAGGAGGAGAGAGGGAAGCTAAAAGAGATATTTGTTTCTTAAAAGGGTAAATAGTACTTTTACTACTTTTCCCTCTTATTTAAAAACTAGCTTACTCATGTGGTGACTCACCCCCTTAGAAAACTGGCCCCCTTATTTAATTAAGGCTAGTCATGGTCTTGTTTGACCATCTAATTAAACTTAGTTGACTAAAGACTAAACTAGGCACTATTTGGTTACTATTCACAAACTAGTGCACATATTTGTGAAATTTTTGATTTCCCATTGATTTAGACTTCCTAATGTGATACTAAGTAGTACACAAGTTGATTAAGGAGTAATCATGGGCATTTAGCCACTTAAAACCCCTTTCTAAGACAATTTTTCAAAAATGTGCTTTAAGAGTCCTTAAAGCACAATTTGCGTTTTAACTTGTTTTTGAGCTTGGTTTTCTTTGGTAATTGATTTAACATGACCATTAGGATGTTAATAAGGTTTAAAAATGATATTTGGGTGCTAACCCAAGTTACGCCAAGCTTAGAGCACATTTCTGCTTAAATTGCTCTTATGGTGTTTCCTTGTGTTTTCTTCGGTTTAAATTGTTTCCTAATATTTATAAGGCATTATTTAGCCTTCTTATATCTTAGTTTATCATCTAAACACCGTATCTAGGTTTGGGGTATTTCACAAACCTTGCGTCCAAATATATATAAAACAACCGAGGCAACATGATTATGTTGCCTCTATTAATAATTCCTAATTGTACAAAGTAGGCGACTTATAGATCCTTGCCTCTGTAAATGCATCAACAGGGGTTACCAAAAGGTTGTCTCCAAATGTACAACACAATTGAGGCGACATGATTATGTTGCCTCTATTAATAATTCCTGAGATTGTACAAAGGAGGCGACCTATAGATCCTTGCCTCTGTAAATGCATCAATAGAGGCGACCCAAAGGTTGCCTCCAAATGTACAATGCAACAGAGGTGACAAGATTATGTTGCCTCTATTAATAATCCCTAAGATTGTACAAAGGAGGCGACTGTAGATCCTTGCCTCTGTAAATACATTAGCAGGGGTGACCTGACTAGTTGCCTCCATTGATCTCACCAACATAGGCGACTCTTGTTCTCGCCTCCTTTGATTTCATTTAGGAGGCAAGTTTTCTGTTGCCTCTGTTGATTTTATCAAACTTGCATCCATTGATACATATTACTGTAGTGAGGGAAATTTTTGTCACGATTATGTGGTCTATATAATTTATTTGTAATCATTTAAGCATTACAGATGGAACACACTATTTTCAAAAATTTTATAGACGGAACTCAATCATGTACACCATATGATACAAGAGTCACCACCGTCAGCATACATAAATTGCATGGAAAAAGTTTGTTGACAATTTATTCAATATGCAATTTGTTTGGGGTATTTAAACAGAAGCGAGTATACCATTTTTCTATTGGCGTTCCGTAGTTAATTAGTAACATACTTTCTTTATGCATTTATTTTGTTATATTAAAGTTTTAAAGGAGTTGTACAAAATAAACTTGAGCTTCTTGAGATAATAACTATTCTCAAAAATCATTTGACAACATCTATTATTTTTTTCGAAACCACAAACTTCTATTTCATTAATCTTCACTACAACCCTAAGGCAACATATAGTCAACCAAAGTACAACCTAGAGCATCATGATTCAGCAGTTAGTACACTTGCACAACTTACACAATAGAAGAATGACACCAGTAGAACAACCAACCAAAAGGATATGTCTAAGAGGATGAGTCCATGAGGATACTACTAAAAGCAATTATGGCCACATGGGCTGTCGCACAAGTAGCAAGGCAGAAACCAAACATAAACTCGACTCAAAGACTAAACTACACACTATGATTAATCCTTAAACTACAAACAACTAATACTAAACTAAAAGTAAACCGACAGAGCAAAACAAAGATAATTAACTCCATTCTCATATATCATCAAGACAGCTCCATGATGTGCTCCTTCAGAAATAGCACCGAGTTTGCACATCACTAGTACAAAACTAGGCCTATTTCGGCGGTTGTTTAGGGCCTATTTCGGCGGTTCAGAACCGCCGAAATGGAGGCCGTCGAAATAGGTGTGCAATTCTATTTCGGCGGTTGAACAACCGCCGAAATAGGCGTGTTTTTAGAACAAAAAAACACACCTATTTCTGTGGTTCCTAGCTAACAGCCGCCGAAATAGGTGTAATTTAAAAAAAAATTGTTACTGTTGCCCCGTCTTCAACCTCGCCAGTTAGGGTTGCAAAATTACAGAGGTGCATAGATGTTCCTTTCACCAGTTAGGGTTGCAAAATTACAGAGGCGCAGAGAAGAGAGGCGCGTAAAACGTGTTCCTTGTTCACCAGTTTGGGTTACAGAATTACCTTGTGGCGCGGAGCATGTTTCCTTGTTCTCCAGTTCATTGTTGAGGCGAAGAGAGGCGCACAAAACATGTTCTTTGTTCTCCAGTAGTAAAATTACCTACAGTGAAGAGAATGAATATATTCGTAGACACAAAGAAGACAATGAAAACGCACAGAGCATGTATACATTCCTTGTTCACTAGAGAGAATAAGATAAGTTCGAGTATATTACCGGTTCAGGATGAACAACAGCCCCGTCTTCAATCTATTGAGCGAGATGCAGCACAAGAAGAGAATGAAGGGGGAGGCGGAGGAGCAGAACAAGAAGAAAATGAAGGGGGAGGCGGAGGAGCAGACACAAGAAGAGAATGAAGGGGGAGCGGAGGCGCAGACATGAAGAGAATGAAGAGAGAGAGAGGAAATGTCAAAAAGTAGGCGGAGGCGGGCGCGATTTTAAAACAATTTCATCTATTTCGGCGGTTCTTAGCTAGGAACCGCCGAAATAGACTAAAAAAACCGGGAATGTGAAAAATTGAACCGGGACGACCCTATTTCGGCGGTTCCTTGCTACGAACTGCCGAAATAGGTGTCTTTTTTTTACACACACAATAATCGACGACCCTATTTCGGCGGTTTCTAGCTAGGAACCGCCGAAATAGGTGTCTTTTTTTTTTACACACAATAATCGACGACCCTATTTTGGCGGTTCCTAGTTAGGAACCGCCGAAATAGGTGTCTTTTTTTCACAAAGAAGTTTTTGGGGCCCTATTTTAGCGGTTGTGAGTACAACCGCCGAAATAGGGTGCCGAAATAGGCTTTTTTTGTACTAGTGCATGCAAGCGCCGAATCGGATTTACTAGGATGAAATAGCACATGTCGTCACCATCATCTTCAGCTAACCACCGACGCCGATCCTGGTAGGTCACCAGATGCAAGGTGCGACTAAGGCATGCCAAATCCCTCCACTAAAGGTCAACTAAGTAGTTGAGCGCAATTGAGAGGAAAATTGTGGGTTAAACGCATGGCCACTGACATCATCCATTCACCACAATCGAAAACATCCATTCACCACCATGCAAGACGAGATCCACTAGAATCGGTGAGCAAATCATCATCCATCCAGGTCAGATGCAAAAAAGATGAAACACAGATCGGACTTAGGGAATTGGATGGCTAGCATAATTTATTTAGTCCAATTCACCATATAAGCCAGCTGGATCTACTGGAATAGTGAGCTCTACCAACGTCATCAAATCCATCAATTGACGAAGAAGAGGAAAACAAGAGAGTTGATGCCTTCAACCGGTCATCCCCCGTCCCTGGAAGTTGCATGCAATGGCCGAACCGATGAGTATGCAACACAAAGGAGAGAAACAGGGGCACCTGTCAATCGCAACACCACCAATCCACTCCCCTTCTGACCTTAAGATACTTGACTTCAAATTTTGAGACCGTCAAGACCATTGATAGAGATGGAGCTTCTAAAAAGTTGGTTCCTTTTTAATAACAAATAAGAGAAGAGAAAGGACGAGGAAGCCATTTGAAAAAATAGCCATGGTGAAAACAATAGAAAAATTAGACGGCTATAAAGCAAGAAGGCTGTTTTTTATATAGTAAGACACTTTATTGACAAGTGACAACCTCTATTATTATTGTTAACGTAAAAGTATACAAACTTATCTTCTTCAGAACTCGTCTATTTGAGGATAACTTTTTTCATTTGTGTTACTTTTGTCTAGAAGCATCCCATCTATTTATTGTGTGATTTGTTTGGCCTATCTAATTTACAATAAATGGAATTTGTACAGCTGGAATGCAAAACAAAAAGTGTATTTTGGAGTTTGGACAGCACCTGTAAAACTTTTATATAACAAAATGAAATAAAATCTTGTATTCCCATCTCATACATCACCTGAGTTCCGTTGGGTTCCCCCCACATATCATAGGCCCAAAGCGAATTAAAGGCCCACTGACATTTACCCCTTTCGTATTTTACAGGTATTTGTTTTTCAATCACATTACGGCCCATTCAAAATCGTCAAGTTTTTCCAAAACGCCTGGAATTCTCTCCGCTTGTCAAGTTGTCGACCTCGAAGCGCCTCCACGAGCCGGCCACGCGCCAGCTGCCGCAATTCAATCTTTATCCGTCCACGAGTCGACCATCTAACGGTCCACATCATTTCCAGGCTATTATATATCATCCCCTAGCGATACTCCCAATTGTCAGCCATCGCCACATCCTAGTTCCTATCCCCACACTCCTCCACTCAGGTCACCCTGCCGAGTCCCCTTCCCTCTACGTCGCAGTCTCTTCTCCATTCCCATACCTTCTTCCATTTCGATTCTCCTAAACAGGAAAACAATGCTACTAAGAGCCTCCGCATCAACTCTCACCCACGGGGTCGAAACCCGGAGCTCCTTCGGAGGTTCTTCGGCTTCCCCAGACTCGCTTATTTCATCGAATTCTGCTTCCTTCGGCGGCCGATTTTCATCCTCCGCGAAAGCCGGTAATCGCTTGGTGGTACGCGCATCGAAGGAGACGAATACTCGCTCGTTGACTGGCGTCGTCTTTGAACCGTTCGAGGAAGTGAAGAAAGAGCTTTTTATGGTTCCTTCCGTCCCACATGAATCGCTAGCACGTCATAAGTTTGCCGATCAGTGTGAGGCCGCCATTAATGAGCAAATCAAGTGAGTTCTATTTTCATTTTCCTTTATTGACTAATATATTTTGTCTTTGTTTTAAGTTTTTGAGTGCGATTTGTGTTTAGCTTTATTTGTCCAATCTCTTAATGGTATTGACTGTAGTCTCGATTTCGTTTTATGCATCTAGATCGAATCATCCATTACTGAAGTTCGATCTTAGACTTTTTAACTAGTTTTCGTTTCATTTCTGCGACTTATGGATCTCGTTAGTTTCCCCGTACATGGTTCTATCGCTGAGAGCTGACTCCTTAAAAAAACTGAGAAAAAGTAACACGAGAAAACGTAAAAAGTTAATCTGATGATCGATGTATATATGAGGAGATAAACTGGGGATTAAATACATGCCTTTTCTCAAATTCTAATTTGATTTGATATTCCGGACTCGGTGAAACTTTACTGTCAGTCCTGACTGTTGTTTGAGTCGATGAAGCGCTTCTCGTACGGAACTCGATGATTGAGTTAACTGACTAATTTTTTCAATTTGCAGTGTTGAGTATAATGTCTCATATGTCTACCATGCGATGTTTGCTTATTTTGATCGGGACAACGTTGCACTCAAAGGGCTTGCCAAGTAAGCTGTACTAATTTGTTATTGTATCTGTCAAAATCTTGTTTCCCCCATTACTTAGATTTTCGTAGAGTGGAAATGATGCGTCCCTTGTTGTTCGTGCATAGGTTTTTCAAGGAATCAAGTGAAGAGGAAAGAGGGCATGCCGAGAAGTTGATGGAATATCAGGTATCTTAAAGATATGTCTGCATATAACTTGTCGTTAATCACATAGTACTTGCCACTGAATACAACCTACCCACAACAACTTATAATAAAAATGAGAAAGAAACCAATTCCTTCATCTTCCATAAGCATGAATCATTAATTTGTTTTGTTTTTTTTAAATTCGGTTGTGATTGTTTTATTTGATGATGGTTTACAGAACAAACGGGGTGGGAAGGTGAAGCTGCAATGCATATTGATGCCTCTGTCTGAGTTCGATCATGCTGAGAAAGGAGATGCTTTGTATGGTAAGCATTATTGCTGTCTGCTAGACTTTACTAGGTTCTGACATAGTGTGATATTATTGATGACGATTCGTACTGCGTCTCAGGTGTTAGTTGACTTGGTTTTTATCGTTCATGTGATGGATTGTCGTGCTCGGTTGTTACTATATTTTCTACTAGTATGTCGTTGTCTCCAATTTATGTCTGGAACAAAAAAATCGGATAGGTAATGGTTGCTAGTGGCATTGTAAGCAGAATTTGCTTAAGACGTGCGTGCTCATCAATTTTATTTGGCCTTGCTCTCGATATCATAAACTGTTCTTTATGGATTATGAATGTGCAGTGTGATATGTACCATAGCATCATTCTTTAGCATTTGCTTTTACCACTTCCTATGATTCTATATTATCAATGTCATTGTCTGCTTCCACATCTTAGTTGGTTTATTTGCATTTTGTGGGGGCGATTGATCTTCTCCAGTTATGCAATCTTTGTAATTTGAAGTTTCATTGTTTTTCTTCTTAGAAGTGTTAATTTCAAAAATCTAATTTCCTTACTTATTTTGATTATCTTGTTTTTTTATTGCTTTGGTTAATATTTGCCTTGTACCCAAACGGGCGAGGTATGTGTTAATGGCCTGGGACTTGATATATCATTGTTTCGTAATGTCTGTTTATCACCGATGCATTGTTCATTAAGACCCATAATTTAAAAAGAACACGGTCAATAATTATTCATGTTAGATGATTTCTAGTTTCTGATAGAGAGACAAATCTGATTGTGTTTTTACTTGAATTTGTTGTCTTTTTTATACAGTCGGCTAATCTTTTTATCATCTGATGCAGCCATGGAGCTGGCTTTGTCGCTGGAGAAGCTCACCAATGAAAAATTGTTGAATCTGCACCATGTGAGAATCTATTTTAATTTCTACCAAGTTTCTTTTGTTTCCCCTTATACCTAAAGGAACCCTGGAACTGACAGTTTTCGGTCCTCGTTTGATCAAGGAAGGACATTTATCTATATGACAGGGGAAGTGGTACAGTATTTTTGTCATTGATGTTTCTGCTTTTTTATTGTTCCGACAGGTGGCTGAGAAAAATCATGATGTCCAGCTACAAGAATTCGTCGAAGGGGAGTACCTCAGTGAGCAGGTATGATGATTCAAATCCAACTCAATTCAACTCTTGTGTGAGATTTCTAGGTGATCCTAGTGTCGTTGCAAAATAACATGGTTAGCTGTTGCCCCATTGCCTTACTTGAAACCTTTTTATTTGCAGGTGGAGTCTATAAAGCAAATTTCAGAGTATGTTGCTCAGCTTAGAAGAGTGGGCAAGGGACATGGTAATTTTGCATTCTAGCTTTTAGCAGTCCCAACTTATGAAAATAAAGAAAATTCTTTCCCTGGAGAGTAATACTTCATTGCTGAACCTTTCTTTGTAACTTTGTTTATTTTGCAGGTGTGTGGCATTTCGATCAAATGCTTCTTCAGGAGGGTGCTGCTGCATGATAACTCGAGAAGTATGATTAGGAGAGAAGTACGTACCGTGGCTTCTTTTTGTGTTAGCTTCGGTTTTCTAGAGATCGATCGCTGCAATGATGAGAAGCATGGATTGGAGCCCCTTTTGTCTCTTTTTTTAATGGTGTTTTTTATTTTCTTGGATGGGGAACAATATGCCAGAGAAGATTATTAGGTCGGTCTAGAAATATTTTATCTTTCTTCGTTTGCCCTAGCTACAACTCTTGTCCTTCTCAAAAAAAAAAAAAAAACTCTTTGTCTAGCGTGGTATTATTCTCGGGCATCATGGTGGCCGGTCCGTCACATTCAAGTTTCTGTTTGAGATGCAAATGTTGTTTTTACGTATGGTTTCCTTGAGTTACGTGGGCAAGTTCTTCCATTTGTTCGCTACATAACTGTCTACTGTCGAGAAAGTTTGAACCAAGTTCTAACGAAGATATTCTAGCTTCTTTTACCCAACGGTATGTGGTCTCTTTTGATCAACCCACGCAGCTTACAACTATGGAGTCTAGAAACCTGTGAGGGCCAAAATCCCCAGTCCATTCCCACATGCGCAAGCATGAGTTAATTGTTGTCATATATAGTTGTAGTGTTGCATTTCCTGTTTGCTTAGTGCATCAATGACTCCTCACTCGCAAGTGGAGAATGAGTCCTCACGATGGTAGTACTATTTTATATTTTCAGGAATAGGGTTAGAAGCAGGTTCGATCCGTGAAGCTTTATGAATCCCTTTTAAGTACTTTAATGGTGATGTACAGTTGGCGGAGCTACAGGCCTGCCCCACCAACCATTTTCATATTTTTATAAGTCAAGTTGCATGTAGAGATAGAAGAGTTAATTAGGAGGGACTGAGCAGTTTTCACTTCGCACAGTCAGAAAATGACCATTTTGTCCCTGCTTTAATATCTTTCAGAAATTACTATATTTACCCACAATTTGTGACATATTACGAGGTGACCCCAAATTTCATTACACACAGTCAGAATTCAATACGCTCAGTCAGAAAATGACAATTTAGGGGCTAATGTAGGCAAAATTTATTAAAAGCGGTTCGAAAAAAGCAAAGAAGGATTCCGAAGTACTTATATAAGTAAAAACATATATCATAAAAATTATCAGCAAAATATACCATGACAAAGTAGACAAAAAGACGAACGCGTCGGCGCAAACGGATCGAAAAACGGAGCTATAACGAAGAAGATATAGCAATTTTAATGCGCCGGTAAAAAGACCGCGCGCGGGCGCCGTAAAAAAGACCGCGCGCGGGCGCCGGTAATGAAGACCTCGCGCGGGCGCGCTTCATTCTTTACCGGCGCCGCGCCCTTCCTTACCGGCGCCTGCGCCGAGTTCCTGTCTTAAAATTGTCATATCTTCTTCGTTATAGCTCCGTTTTTCGATCCGTTTGCGCCGACGCGTTCGTCTTTTCGTCTACTTTGTCATGGTATACTTTGCTGATAATTTTTATGATATATGTACTATTTCTTCTTAAGCACAACATTAACTATCATCGACGTCTTGTTCGAAATTGCCTATCAACCACTAATTACATGTCCGTTGAAGAAGAATCTATTTGAAATTCATTGAAATTTTCTATCATTTCCACCAATTTCACGTCCATTGACGAAGAATCTATTTGAAATTATCAAAATTTCCTATCAATATCAATATTAACTATCATTATCGATATTAACTATCATTGACTTCTTATTCGATAGTAAAACGAAGCAGGGCTGAGGGGACCGTAGGGAACACAATACATGCTACAGGGCTAGTACGAGGAGACGACGTCCCCCGACTTGATTAGTGCAAACACATTTGGATTTCATGTACTGGTAGCCAACAGAATTGTTAATTGTTCTGGGATTTAAAATGATGTGTCGAATAAGTTGTAACATTATGAGAAATGACGTGCGACCAATGTTGTTTGAAAATGAAACTCCGAAATAGAATCGCTTTTGAAGTCCTGAAAGTATGTTACAAAGATGTATATATTTTCACTTGTTATAAAAAAACCTTTTAGGAGCAATCTCCGACGACAAACCGATCTCGCTTTTGAAGTATTGAAAATATGTTTCAAAGATGTATACAATTTCATTTGTAAAAAAAAAACATCGTTTTGAGCAATCTCCGACGACAAACCAATCTTGTTGTTCTTAAAAGAATTCACTAAATAGAATCCACGAGAATCATGATACACTAAAGGGCTAACACACCCACAATTAGGGTTTTCGTGTTAGTCATTTGAATTGTTAATTGTTCTGGGATTTAAAATGATGCGTGTGTCGAATAAGTTGTACCATTTACCCTCCAATTATGGTTTTCATGTTAGTCATTTGAGGATTGTGGAATGCATTTCGGGCATCAGTTGTCGAAGTATGTAATTCCGAAGTAAAATCGCTTTTGAAGTCCTGAAAATATGTTTCAAAGATGACAATTAAATGTCTTTAAAAAAGACATTTTTTGAGCAATCTCCGACGACAAATCGATCTCGTTGTTCTTAAAAGAATTCACTAAATAGAATCCACGAGAATCATGATACACTAAAGGGCTAACGCACCCACAATTAGCACTAAAACCTAGACTAATTCCTAACGCCATTGTTCATCCTCTCACTTCTCCTGTCAAAATGTATCAGATTTCTTCTTTTCCTCTACCATGTACCCCCCAATTAGGGTTTTCGTGTTAGTCATTTGAATTGTTAATTGTTCTGGGATTTAAAATGATGCATGTGTCGAATAAGTTGTACCATTTACCCTCCAATTAGGGTTTTCATGTTAGTCATTTGAGGATTGTGGAATGCAATTCGGCCATCAGTTGTCAAAATGAATTAATTAGTGGAATCGGTGGAAATGATAGACAATGTTAGTGTATATGGAAAATCCCTGCTGTTTAAAACTAAAAAAATAGACATTTACTGCACACTTGAAGTCTTGATCTTATTTAGTCTTTCCTCATCGCTCTTGCAGTCTAGTAGAAGATCGTCAATATGAAGTAGTTCATGTTTGTCGTCATCATTTACTGCACACTTTGAAGTCTTGATCTTCTTTAGTCTTTCCTCATCGCTCTTGCAGTCTAGTAGAAGATCGTCAATATGAAGTAGTTCATGTTTGTCGTCATCATTTACTGCACACTTTGAAGTCTTGATCTTCTTTAGTCTTTCCTCATCGCTCTTGTAGTCTAGTAGAAGATCGTCAATATGAAGTAGTTCATGTTTGTCGTCATCATTTACTGCACACTTTGAAGTCTTGATCTTCTTTAGTCTTTCCTCATCGCTCTTGCAGTCTAGTAGAAGATCGTCAATATGAAGTAGTTCATGTTTGTCGTCATCATTTACTGCACACTTTGAAGTCTTGATCTTCTTTAGTCTTTCCTCATCGCTCTTGCAGTCTAATAGAAGATCGTCAATATGAAGTAGTTCATGTTTGTCGTCATCATTTACTGCACACTTTGAAGTCTTGATCTTCTTTAGTCTTTCCTCATCGCTCTTGCAGTCTAGTAGAAGATCGTCAATATGAAGTAGTTCATGTTTGTAGTCATCATTTACTGCACACTTTGAAGTCTTGATCTTTTTTAGTCTTTCCTCATCGCTCTTGCAGTCTTGTAGAAGATCGTCAATATGAAGTAGTTCATGTTTGTCGTCATCATTTACTGCACACTTTGAAGTCTTGATCTTCTTTAGTCTTTCCTCATCGCTCTTGCAGTCTAGTAGAAGATCGTCAATATGAAGTAGTTCATGTTTGTCGTCATCATTTACTGCACACTTTGAAGTCTTGATCTTCTTTAGTCTTTCCTCATCGCTCTTGCAGTCTAGTAGTAGATCGTCAATAGAACTATTGTTTTGAGCAATCTCCGACGACAAACCGATCTCGCTTTTGAAGTATTGAAAAAATGTTTCAAAGATGACATTTTTTGAGCAATCTCTGACGACAAACCGATCTCGCTTTTGAAGTATTGAAAATATGTTTCAAAGATGTATACATTTTCATTTGTTATAAAAAAACATTTTTTGAGCAATTTCTGACGACAAACCGATCTCGCTTTTGAAGTATTGAAAATATGTTTCAAAGATGTATACATTTTCATTTGTTATAAAAAAACACATTTTTTGAGCAATCTCTGACGACTAACCGATCTCGCTTTTGAAGTATTGAAAATATGTTTCAAAGATGACATTTTTTGAGTAATCTCTGACGACAAACCGATCTCGCTTTTGAAGTATTGAAAATATGTTTCAAAGATGCATACATTTTCATTTGTTATAAAAAATAACATTTTTTGAGCAATTTCTGACGACAAACCGATCTCGCTTTTGAAGTATTGAAAATATGATTCAAAGATGTATACATTTTCATTTGTTATAAAAAAACATATTTTTTGAGCAATCTCCGATGACAAACCGATCTCGCTTTTGAAGTATTGAAAATATGTTTCAAGATGACATTCTTTGAGCAATCTCCGACGACAAACCGATCTCACTTTTGAAGTATTGAAAATATGTTTCAACGATGACATTTTTTGAGCAATTTCTGACGACAAACCGATCTCGCTTTTGAAGTATTGAAAATATGTTTCAAAGATGACATTCTTTGAGCAATCTCCGACGACAAACCGATCTCGCTTTTGAAGTATTGAAAATATGTTTCAAAGATGACATTCTTTGAGCAATCTCCGACGACAAACCGATCTCGCTTTTGAAGTATTGAAAATATGTTTCAACGATGACATTTTTTGAGCAATTTCTGACGACAAACCGATCTCACTTTTGAAGTATTGAAAATATGTTTCAAAGATGACATTCTTTGAGCAATCTCCGACGACAAACCGATCTCACTTTTGAAGTATTGAAAATATGTTTCAAAGATGTATACATTTTCATTTGTTATAAAAAACTTTTTTGAGCAATTTCTGCGACAAACCGATCTCAGTTTTGAAGTATTGAAAATATGTTTCAAAGATGTTTCAAAGATGTATACATTTTCATTTGTTAAAAAAAAAAACACATTTTTTAAGCAATTTTTGACGACAAACCGATCTCGCTTTTGAAGTACTGAAAATATGTTTCAAAGATGACATTCTTTGAGCAATCTGACGACAAACCGATCTCACTTTTGAAGTATTGAAAATGTTTCAACAATGACATTTTTTGAGCAATTTCTGACGACAAACCGATCTCGCTTTTGAAGTATTGAAAATATGTTTCAAAGATGACATTCTTTGAGCAATCTCCGACGACAAACCGATCTCGCTTTTGAAGTATTGAAAATATGTTTCAAAGATGACATTCTTTGAGCAATCTCCGACGACAAACCGATCTCGCTTTTGAAGTATTGAAAATATGTTTCAACGATGACATTTTTTGAGCAATTTCTGACGACAAACCGATCTCGCTTTTGAAGTATTGAAAATATGTTTCAAAGATGACATTCTTTGAGCAATCTCCGACGACAAACCGATCTCACTTTTGAAGTATTGAAAATATGTTTCAAAGATGTATACATTTTCATTTGTTATAAAAAACATTTTTTGAGCAATTTCTGACGACAAACCGATCTCGCTTTTGAAGTATTGAAAATATGTTTCAAAGATGTATACATTTTCATTTGTTATAAAAACACATTTTTTAAGCAATTTTTGACGACAAACCGATCTCGCTTTTGAAGTACTGAAAATATGTTTCAAAGATGACATTCTTTGAGCAATCTCCGACGACAAACCGATCTCGCTTTTGAAGTATTGAAAATATGTTTCAACGATGACATTTTTTGAGCAATTTTGATGATTGTCAAATAAATTCTTCTTTAATGGACATGAATTTAGTGGAATTGATAGGTAAGTTCGAACAAGACATCGATGATAGCTAATGTCGATACATCTAACTATTTAGATTAGTGTCCAATTCATCTGTTAATTAGAATAGAACATGCTTGATTATTTTACTATGGAATAAGAAGTTAATGATAGTTAATATTGATATTGATAGAATTTCAAATAGATTCTTCGTCAATGGACGTGAAATTGGTGGAAATGATAGAAAATTTCAATGAATTTCAAATAGATTCTTCTTCAACGGACATGTAATTAGTGGTTGATAGGCAATTTCAAACAAGACGTCGATGATAGTTAATGTTGTGCTTAAGAAGAAATAATACATATATCATAAAAATTATCAGCAAAGTATACCATGACAAAGTAGACGAAAAGACGAACGCGTCGGCGCAAACGGATCGAAAAACGGAGCTATAACGAAGAAGATATGGCAATTTTAAGACAGGAACTCGGCGCAGGCGCCGGTAAGGAAGGGCCGGCGCCAGCGCCGGTAAAGAATGACGCGCCCGCGCGGTCTTCATTACCGGCGCCCGCGCGCGGTCTTTTTTACCGGCGCCCGCGCGCGGTCTTCTTTACCGGCGCCTGCGCCGAGTTCCGGTCTTAAAATTCATATCTTCTTCGTTATAGGTCCGTTTTTCGATCCGTTTGCGCCGACGCGTTCGTATTTTCGTCTACTTTGTCATGGTATACTTTGCTGATAATTTTTATGATATATTTTTTTACTTATATAAGTACTTCGGAATCCTTCTTTGCTTTTTTCGAACCGCTTTTAATAAATTTTGCCTACATTAGCCCCTAAATTGGTCATTTTCTGACTGAGCGTAATGAAATTTGGGGTCACCTCGTAATATGTTATAAATTGTGGTTAAATATAGTAATTTATGAAAGATATTAAAGTAGGGGCAAGATCGTAAAGTTTTTTAAAATTCCGACTGTGCGAAGTGAAAACACGACTGAGCGTACGAGTTCAGTTAATTAGTGATGGAAAAGATATTTTTTTTCATCACTGGATTCTAGTTTGTATGAAGCTTGTTACCTAGATTGGTCGAATATCATTTCATCCTCGATCAAGAAATAGGTGCCTAATTTCGGAATATGTCTAAATTAATCAAGACATAGGTATTTTCTATAATAAATGTTGATTGAAAACTATCTGTTCTTTATTCTTAATTTGACTAAACGGGTTCGCGGGTCATGTTAGGTTAAACCTAAACCCGATTCGTTTATTAAACGGATTGACCGATCCAACCCGTTTAATTAATCGTGTCAAAATATCAAACCCAAACTTGACCCGTTTATTAAATGGGTTGATCGGGTTATCAAACGGGTTGACCCGTCTAACCCAATTAACTAATTATGTCCAAATTTAAACTCAAATCCGTATATATTTAACTCAAACCTCACATGTTTAGTTATATAAAAGAAAATAATTTGATTAATTAACATTAGATTTGTCATTCTATGATATTAATTTTAATTTAATTAAATATTTAATTTTAATATTATATATCTTATTTATATTAAAATTTGATAATAAAAAAATGTATAATGTATAATTATAATATATATTTATTTAATATAAATTACTTAAATTAAACGGATTAGCGGGTTACATACCTTAAACCCAAACCCGACACGGTTATTAAACGAGTCGTGTTCGGGTTGACCCGTTTATTTAATCGTGTCAAATTTTAAAACTCAAACCCGCTAACTTCGTGTCAGGTTCATGTTGATCAAACGGGTGGTGTTGAAATTGCCACCCCTACACAATACTAACTAAGAGATATACTTTTATGATATTTAAACAATCAACATAATATACTTTTATGATATTTATCGTGTCCTCGTGACTTTTATAATTAAGAGAACCCCTGATGTGCTACTTTTGGTCAAACTTTAATATATTTGTCGTGTCCTCGTCGACTTTTATAATTAAGAGAAGTGAACCACTTCGTCCGTGAGCTGCGTCAAAAGTTCTGTTGTCGGTAGTATCCGAAAGTGACAATAATGTGCTTGTTTTCGCTTTTCCGACTGCTTTACATTGTTTGCTTTACAATATAACTAAGCCTGTGCGTAATTTTTAGGAGCAGTACAACATTATTCCCATTCTTTACTCAAAATTCCATATACCAAGCGCTACTACGTGGGGTAATTATTAGCCGCAGTACAAGACCCATAAGATAATATCAATAGTTTAATTCCTGAAGTCAGCCCTCATTATAACTATAGAATCCTGGATAATCTGTTTCTTCCTTGCTTCTGCTTAAGATACTATCTAATCTCTCTGGTCTTACTTTATCACATCTTGGGTCCTCTTGAGATGAGAATGTCTCCATAAGGTATCGACTGCTCAACTCTTAAGATGCCTCGGTTTGCAAGAACTGCAATCGAATCCAAGAAAAAATTATCAAGTCTAACAATTTTAGCTAGAAATCTTTTCGTTGGTGTTGGACACTGCATGGAGAAGAACTCCAAGTCTCCAAGTGTTAATATACTAGTAACATACCAGTTGTCTGATAAAAAAGCTGTGCTGCTTGTTTCCTATACATCCCATCAGCTAGTTGGCTGAGTGACTCTTTTTCCGGGGCCCCTGGAGTCTCAAATATTCCTTCAGATGCCTGTTCTCCAAAACAGAAACTTGCATAAGAACAGAGGAAATTTGATGTGGCAAAAGAGGATAGAGTGAAGAGGATTACGTTTGGATTGTAGCTGTTCTGTTCTCTAGCTCCTCATCTATCACAGGAGGAAAAGGAGTCTGAGTCGGTCCTGTCTCTACCAGGAACTCTGCATTGAGAATTAGAATGATGGTTATTTAGACACTGTCAGCTCAAGTATACATAGAGATCTCAATACTGTGTGGTCTCCCTTACCATGCTCTGGTGTGGACCAGTTTCGAGCTTGCCTTTGCATCTTCAAAATAGGTTCTTCTGGGTCTTCATTAAGGGTGAAATTTGGTTCCATCTGGGGATATATGAATTGATTCTCCTCATCCAGCGTCCCAAGGCCACCTCCATTTTGCTTTGATGGAGAGTAAAGCCTTTTCTTGTTTGATCTGTTTCGATTATTAAGTTCAATTGTGTAAGCAATGAATGTTGAAGTTTTGTTTCTCTTTTTTCTCTCCTGCATAAGTCCTCCAAGTTGGGTATAGTAACTTCTGAGTATGAGGATAGTTGTTTCAGAAATGGCAGCTCTACTAACCTAAGAGGATTCTCATTGGAGCTGCTTGAGAAAGAACCGTACCCAGAACCTATGATAGGAACGGAGGACATTGACTTCGGATCACTTCCTGCAGTTCCACGGGAAGAAATGTGTCAACTCTGTTTCATGTCTATATAATGAAAGTTTGTGCTGGAATACATTAAAACAGCCCTTTTACCTGGGTTGATTGGTGTCATCTTCTGGTTGTTCTCAGTCCCACCAATTTCTGTGGATACAAGGTTTATTCCTGAGGGATACAGAAGTCCTTCAACTGGTACTGCTCTTTGTTTCTCTATTGAGGCTACTGATTCTGACCCCCCTCCAGTTTGAAACACGTCACGTGGCTTTATAAAAAATGATACTAGTCTTAGTGTACTACTCGTATGAATATACATTTGCAAGAAAATAAAGAGTACGTGGACATTGTACAAGGTTTTGTGGATTGTCAAAAACTTGTCTGTTGATTTCTGGTGATGACGAAGAGGGATCTGGTGCCTTAGTTGCATAGCTTTTCCCTGCACAGTTAAATAAAGCTTTACCATCTGCTTACCATTTTAGGATCTAGTAAACTGGCAAAGGCATGATCAGTAGACATACTTGAAGGGGAATCAACTGGAGGCTGCACACTTATTATCCATAGTTTTATTAGTTCAGGAGGATAATGAGTGTCGTCAATGCTCATCCCTAATTGCCCTTCTGGTAGAAGAATGTTCGGTATCTCCGTAAGGATACTTTTCTTTGTAATTGATGCGCGCTTGGCATGCTACATAACAATGAACTTCAAATTATGATCAGTCATGGGACAGCATCTCATTGTTTAGTGGTTGATATGTTGTGGAAGTGTCACAAATCCTTTTTTTCTTCTCTAAAGAGTCTTATGTCACTGCCTTGATCACCTTTAATGGGACAGAGATGTCTATTTCAGATGAAAGCCCTACCTTTCTACCTTTCCCTTTTCTTGATACAATGTCAGAAGTATCTTGAAGCCAGGTTTGGTACAGATTTCCGGGAATGATTGTCTGGTCATGATCGATTATTAAGGTTGCTGGTTTTCTACCTCTCCTTTTTCGCATCCGAGGTACAGGTTCATCCTGAAATGAATTGTCAGTGCAATCTTACTTTGAACGTATGTCGTTTAAAATTTAACCACATTAGAGAATTACAAACAGCAAAACTTATGACCTTCCCAGGTTCCCTGAACTCTGAGAAAGGTGTGTTGTGGCTTCTCTCGGGTTGCTGATCATGATCTTTCTCTGGTTGTTGATTTTGAGCTTCATCACCTACTGATAAGGCCAGGTATTAGGATCTTTTAATTGAAGCACGGTGGATTCTATAAGATATATGGACCAACTTTAAGTATGAGTTTGTTTCACTGATTTTAACCACTAGTCTCTGTATATACTCTGACCAGCTTAAGTTTTATCAGAGTGTCGACATATGATCATTACTTACCTATGAATTTCTAAGACATAAATGCTGTGATCTGAAATGTTAATCTTCTTTTGGTTACTAACCTTCTTTCCTTTCTGTCCCAGAATCTGGACTGAGGTGGACGTCCAGATTCTCAGGTAGTGAGTAGTCATTTAGAGTCTCCTGGTGGACGTCCAGATTCTCAGGTTGTGAGTAGTCATTTAGAGTCTCCTCATCGCCTTCCATATCAAACCTGCCTCAAAAAGTTTACTAAATCCTATTATATTTTGTACGAGATAAAAGTATTATAGCCGCTTGATGCTTCTATTTGATTGCTGTAAGATTCTCAGATACTACCTTTCAAAGCCATTATATGGTCCCGTTTCTGTTTGAAATGGATGAAATGGGTCGCTCAATGTAATGTCAGCCGCATCAGCTGCATAAATAGGGGAAAGTTGAAATGTAGTGAATATCTGATGGATCAGTGGATACGTTCTAAGTAGAAGAAAGTAGGTAAGTTGAAAACCTTGGTGGTGGGAATGGTTGTGCTGCAAGTTATCTTCTTCGTTGATTTCAATTGATTCACCAACATTGTCAAGACGCTGCAAGCACATTACACATACACGGGTAAGACAAGACTGCTTAGCAAAGAAGCTCGAAGATAGTGCACTATGCACAGGAATGCATCAATACGAAATGGATACCGGGGTAACCACAAAGAAAATTTAGAAACATGATATTGCCGAGGCCTTTTTCTCAAATATGGTGGGAGTTCAGTGTTAGGTATTTCACTGTTTAGTTGCTTTCTAAAACTGTATGTCCATAATTTGTCATATCCGAACCGGTCACTTGGTTTTCGTATCCTTGTTAGGACCAAGAAACATAGATTACAAATACTAGTACTAATACTGATAGTCGATTACTCTGACAAGATTCTTTTACGTTAGCAAATGCGAAACTGTGCCATTATTCTTTTCAGATTTTGATGACTAGTTTAAGCTCTAAACAGTAATTGCCTAACTAACTTACCATGGAAAAGTAATCTGGTTTTTTGAACTCCACTTTACTGGAGAAATTCATAAACTGTTCAGTGACATCAGTGCCCTGTTGTTTAAGCAGAGTGATGGTTTCAGCCCTGCAAGACCAAACATACATTTAAGAGGGAAGAAGCAGATCCAAAAAAGTCATGCAGCCAATGGAAAGTTACAAGATAAATGAAGTGGAGTTAATTACTTGGCTAGTCTTTTGCTCTTAGGTAGAACTGTGGGATCTTTCGCTGGTTTAATCTTCCATGCCTCGTTTATTTCAGTCTAGAAAAACACATCAAAACACATCGCGGTGAAGTAAGTATCTGGAATATTCTAAGGAATGCTATGAAATACTAGGATCAATCATTCGGTACTTGAGAAAGTTCGGAAATGAGTTCATACCAGCAGACGATTAACATCATCTGTAATCAACGCACAATCATATTGGATGAGTTCATTTATCATGCAGAAGTTTGGAAGTATTAAAAAATTTACAAGTAAAATCGACGGCTCACCATAAAGCAGTTTAACTTTGCGTTCATAGACAATGACAACTCCACCTATACGCACATAAACAAAAACATGGAAAGGTCTTTTAAAAGCATGCTAATTGCTGCCGAGAACAAGAAATTTGAATACAAGAGCAACTCCGTAAAGTACATACCCATGAGAATACTGGAGAGCCTGAGAGCCATTGGGACCGAGGGATTTAATATCTCCTCACTAGATGGAAAATCCAAATGAGTATGTAATTAGTAATTGTATACAATAAAACTTTTCAGAGGAATCAATAGAAAATTTGAAGAAGTTGCCGGAACCGGATGGAATGAGAAATCACCATATCTTGATGATGTCAATCTGATCAAGTTTTTTCCGATTCAACTTAGCGTGCATTGTTGCTGCCATCCTTGCAGACAGATATAAGCAAATGGATTAGGTAAAATCGGCGCCTCAGTTGAAGTAGGATGTTAGCTCAGTTTGAAAATATCTTCGTAGATAGGTGGAGTCGGAAGATAAACGGCAATTAGATTAGTCAAGTATAACACTGTAGCTAGATTCGGAGCAAGGGCAAAACCGTTTGAATTAGACCGATCGAGCTTCAGAAAGTACACATAATCTGAACACTACCATTCTACGAACAGCTAAATGAAAAAAAAAGGAAGCAAAACAGAGATCCAGAATTCAAAACATTAAGTGACCATATAATTGCTACGATGCTGTAAACGAGCTAAAAACAGACCAGGGCAATGCAGACGCACGAACTGTAAACATGAAACGAATCATACTGCTGAGTAAAAAGAAGGAAAACGATCAATCGAGAAATGCCAATCGGAGATAGAAAATTCCTCTCTCCCTCACTTAATCATCAAAAACTGTCGCTAAGATGCGGAGCAGTGGCGAAACGGTTTGAGTAAGACCGATCGAGCTTGAGAAGGTACGCATAATACAAATCCATCCTACAATCACCTAAATGAAAATGGAAACAAAACAGATATCCAGAATTCATAACTCAAAACAAGCTGCGATCGGAGTAAACAAGTTAAAAACAGAGTAGAGCAATACAGACACACAAACTCTAAACAATGAAGCAGATCATATCGCTTAGTAAGAAAGAAAAACGATCAATCGAGAATCGATCATCTAAGATAGCATGTGTCTCACTCCAGATTAGGAGCATGAAAACTGAGTTTGAAATAAAAAAGGGAGAATATAGTCGAGAAGCATGTTGTTCACCATATCTGGCCCATAGGAGCTTTCCGAGCTAGTAACTGGTGTGAATAGAACATTCTGGCTCCGCTGCTGAAGTTTCTCTTCCTTACTCAGAGAGGAAGGGAGAGAAAGAAGAATAATGTAGGATTTGGCAGACGACTAGCTCTCGGGTTGCAGTTTGAGAGTGAGAGTAAGAGTGAGATTGAGAAGTGAATGTTGCAGACGAAACTAACCTGGGGCGGCTAAAGAGAGAGAAAGAGATGGTGTTTGCGTGTTAGAGCGTGCTGATAACAGAAAACTCGCCCCATTCACACGTAACTAACCTTTCTGTAGGAAGCGGGTATGAATTTTGATTCGTTTTTAAATAATCATTGTGTAACGGCGCGCAACAATGCTTTCTTTTCCGGTTATTTTCCTTATTCTAGGAGTAATAGCTAGTTTGCTCAGTGCACTACTGTCTGTAATATATCGTGCTAGTTTTTGCCGAGTCTGTAACTGGAAGCTGCAGCACTACGACTAATGAACTAGGACTAAAATACGTCCCTACCTCATCAATTTTATGACATATTTTTATTTCAATATTAAGTATATAAGATAAAATAATTTTATAAATTAAATTTTATAATATATAGTTTATCATGTAAGGAATCATCTACAAAACTTAAATTTTATTATATATTAAATATTAAAGTTAAACAAGACAATAGTGAACAAAATGATCAATTTAGAATAGAGGGAAACTAAGAAAAACACTATTTAGGTACAAAGCATGCTATTTACAATATTTGTTGATAAATATAGGAGATTGTATTACTATTACATAAAGGATCAAGGTACGACTCTAAGTCAAAGGTATTGATCTGTTACAGTACTAATTATTGTCTGTCTCAAAAATAATATCACACGGTCGCATATAATGTGACGGAGCCTAGGAGTTTTGTAAATTCTATCATTTCTTTTCGTCCATACAAAATAGGGAATGAAGGTGAGTACATTTGCGTTTAAAAGTATGTCTACAATTCATTCTCTTGCCATCTCAAAATTGAATTCTTGGAGTAGAGAAATATTGTAATTGACTTAAAATCTTGTGGGCTGGACTTACAATTACAGGGGGCCCATCATTCGGGGGGTTTGGGGGGCGTAGCCCCCGCGGTATAGTACGGTTTGGGCTTTGGGCTCATATCGGGTTTTTCTTTTTGAGATAAGTCTGTCTATATTAGATGGGTGTTTAAGGATTGTATACTGTGGCTCTTGCACTGACGAATACAAAACCCTAAAACAAGTTTCCTCAACATCGTTCTTCCCTTTCGTTCTTCTTCTTCGTTTTCGGTCATTATTCGCTCGATATTCAACAAGAACAATAAAAAAAAAGTTCCAACAAGCTTACCCACTTCATGGGAGCATAGAGACAATTACATAATTGAGTTCTCAATCATCGCAAGAAAGGACACATGTTTCTAAAGTGTTCGAAACCAATCACCTTCAGCTCACATTAACGCTTTTGTGATAAACATGTTAAACACTATTGCAAGGGTACATGCACAGTCCATACATTTGTTACGTTTCTAGTCAGGCCCAATATGTATTCTTTTCATACTGGGCTTATTTCTTTATCTGTCTAGCCTATTGCATGTAATGTACAGACCTCATATAAATAGGCCAGTCTATCATCAATATGAATCAATGAAACAGTTATTAAAACCCTATTCCTATATTGTTCGTACGGTATCAGAGCCAAACGGCTCCTGATGGCGAGGCGGCAACACTCTCCACTGGCAATTCTTCCTCATCACCTCGTTTCTGGTGCAAATGGTGTTGTTGCAGCTCCTTCTTCCTTCTCCACTGGCCCACAGCCAGTTCTCTCCGCCAGTGGTAACCTTAAAAAACTTACAACCAATAATTTTAGCCTCTAGCAGACCACCATAACACCATTTCTTAGAGGAAATGACCTCTATAAATTTCTTGACGACACTCACCTCTGTCCTACACAACATATAGATGGTAATGTTAATGCTGAGTATATAAAGTGGATAAACCAAGATCAATTGATAACGTTGGTGATTCATATGTCTCTCACTGAACTGATAATTATATTTGTTGTTGGTTGCTCTACCTCTAAGGAGTTGTGGGATCTCCTTCATAATACTTATGCTGCTCAAATATCATCCAATTTCGGCCATTTTCAGCTCCAGCTAGCTAGTCTAGAAAAGAAAGGAGATGAAACTATTTCTGACTACTATAATCGGGCCAGAGTTATTGTCCATTCTCTAGCTAGAGCTGGGCACACTGTCTCAGATAGGGAGTTTCAGGTTTTCTTCCTAAAAGGTTTGCTTGCGGACAATAATCCTATTGCTACTATACTCAGATCCCAACCCACTACCCTGGCCCCTTTTCAATTGCTAAGTAATTTGTTGCTGTAACGCCCCAACCCGAAATCCAATAACCTGAACGATGTTCGCTCCCAATAAAACTTAAACTGCAGCGGAATAAATTAAACAACCGGGCGGTATTACAATGCCGTTAGCCACCCTTGTGACTAACAAGGCTAACTCCAAATACAATTCTCAAATGTCACGGTCTGAATATGAATACAATCCCGAGATACTAGGAATCAAACTCAAAGGTACAATAATCAAGTAAAAATAAATAGCTGATAATAAACTCCCATAGCTAGTCTACCCCGCCTACGCTCGGTCGGGTAATCTCTTCAACTTCAGGTACCTGAAAAGTGAGGTGCCCGAAGGGCTCAACAAACAACGCTGGTATGAAAAGCGTGCAGCCCACAAGCTACTGGGCCACATCAACTATTTGTCGAATACATGCAGATCATTTTTTTTGTAAAGCTGTAAACATGCAGCATAACATAATTATAACAAGTATCTATACAAGGACAATAATGTCACCAAACAAGACTTCAGAAGGTCAAGTTAGATGTTCTGTAATTGCCTGATAGTAGTCAGATCCACACCATGGGACTAACATGTATATAAGAGTACATCAATATAGAGGAGGTATAGTGACCTCGTTAAACTCTATCTTCATAAAGTAAATTGGTCGGGTATGATAAACCCTTAGACTAGATGGGACTCTCGTATAAGTAGGTGGGTAATAATTCCCTCAGAAGATAACGTAGTTAACTCTTGTACTTAAAAGAGGTGGGTATCATACCCTCGAGAGAAATGTAGCCTTTCTCCCAACTTAAAAATGTTCCGGTACGGTCCTGGTGAGTGGACATAGAGTGCACCCAAAACTTCCGTCGCGACGTATATTGAATAGGAGTCGACCTGAGACAGGTACAGCTCCTATAGCATGCATGGCCAGATACAACTGGGCTCCTCGCTTCTCGTAGCATAGAACTTGTTAGGTGTCACACAGGACGTTAAACAGAACACAATGTGTATTGTCAGTTATCACGTTTAGGATAACGACGTTTGTTATAGAGTGAAGTTAGTGAGAAACTTGAGTACACGTTCTCGGTATAATAATACGCAGGTATTTAATCCACTGGTAATGTAGTGTTGTATGCGTGGAACATACACGTTACAGTTAGTATCATCACGCACATAAAGTAACACAACAGTGCACAAGAGTAATACAACATTTACATACAATTATCTTGGTCGTTAATTCAAACAACAGGTAGCACACAAGCCGGTGTAATCCGGTAGCAAACAGGCTGCAAGAATCCCATACCGTTCACCGTAGATTGCAAGTGAATATATCCTGGTCAACGCCTGGTCAAGTATAGTCCTAGAACAGGATTAACTGAGATGTTAATTTATGTTACTCTCGTATAGTAATTTTATTGGATTCATGAAACGATTTCGTATTCGTTATTTCATGTGAGGTTTATTTCTTTATGCTTAGATAGTTCTTTAACCCCTAACCTTATTAATAATTAAGGTATTATATATTTCCAAATCTTGTAGTCTTAATTTATAAAACTTATATTGTGTGGTAATTTCTTTTAATTACCTTATGATTTTATGTATAACTTATTTTGCTATTCCTTTGATTTATTTTTAAATCCTTTAATGTATACATATATATGCATGTACTTATGTTACATGTTAATAATTGTCTAGATGACATAACAACTTTATAATTCCATTTATATTTATATGTCACGCATGGACATAATATTCTTATAATTTTTATTATTCTCCACTTAATCACAAATAATATTAATTGATTATAATTAATTCCTTATGACTATATAACCCATAGTTTTAATTCCATAATCCTCTATATCAAAATTCTTTTCCTAATTCCTCCAAATATCCACATAGGACCTATAATTATTTAGACTCAATACTTACCCTTATATTTCGGTTATTTACAAAACAACCACAATAATTCATAAACTTTACATTTTAATTCCAATCTCATATATTATATAGTTTTAATTCCTTATTTAATTATATTACAAAACCACCACTAATATTTCGGTATTCCATTTGAACCTTATAACTTTTCGAAAATTACATTTTGGCCACACAAACTTTCGGCCTTAACATATCTTTCTTATAATTACAATTTAACCCCAAAAATCTTATACCTTTACATAATAACTTATAACCTATAGTTTTAATATTAATTTCCTTTAATTGCCGAAAAGTATACATATAGTTTCTTAAATTACAAATCAACCCCAAGTATTTCGGCTTTCACATAATCTTTCCATAAATTACATTTTCACCCCAAAAACTTATAATAGTTACTTAATAACTTATAAACTATAGTTTATATTTAATCCTCTAAATTTCGGAAGAGTACTTATATTTCCCCTAATTATAGATTCGCCCCACACTAAACTCCAAATTTTCATATAGACTTTTATAAATTACAAAATAGCCCCAAACTTTATAAATTGTTAATTTAGCACTTGTTTAATTTGACTAAAATTCATAATCTTAATTCCTACCTTTATATATCATAATTATTCCAAGAACACATATACTCTCGGTTTTCACTATATACTCCAAACTTTTCAAAATTTACAATTTAGCCACATAACTTAATAAACTAGCCATTTAAGCACTAGTAAATATTTTTAACTCACCAAACTTTATATATAAGTTTATATACATAATAGCTCATTAAAACCTATTTTTCACCAAAACAATTCGACCATAGTTATATGATACCATATAGTATATAAAAGTTGATTTATAAATCATAATAATTATACATAAATACTTATGAGTCATATAACTCATGTAAAAATTATTGTAGTGTCTTAGATTGATTTTTAGCTCAAAATGGAGCATATTTTCCCTAGACAATTTGGCATGAATAATTATTTATCATAGAACTTTGTATACAAAAATGTGTCTTAAGGTAATAATCTTACCATATATGTTATAAGTTATTTTTGGTTATGTTACCATATAGTTCGGTTTTAGATACCTAGGAAGGTGTACATAATTTTTGTACAATTTTTAAGAGCTTAACCAAGCTTAAAACATAAAGATTGGCTTAGTAACTTACTCTTAATAAGGATGTTTAAGTGCTTGAACTCCTCTTGAATTTCCCAAGCTTCCTTCAATGGAAATTGATGTTCCAACTTCGGTTCTTATGCAAGAGAGGAAGGGTTTAGGAGTTAGATCTTAACAAAGATCTTAAGTAGATTTATAAGTAGTTTTCCAAGGATTAACCTTAGGTATTTCTTCTTAGATTTTCAGCACTCCTAGGATGAATGGGGAACCAATTTTCCTTCATGAAATTTATGAAGAAAATAGCTTTAGAAGATGTACAATTTTCGGTTACATAAGTAACATGTCTTAAGGATTTTAAGCATGAAAAATACCTTAAGATGATCTTGGATGCTCCTTGGATTAATGTTGATTTAAGAAAACTTCCTTGGAGTACAAATGGATGCCGAAATCTTGTATGGATGCTAGGAAAATTTTTGCTTCAAGACTGATGAGAAATGCTAGGAAATTAACATAGAAATGAAGATAGAAGTTAAACCTTCATTAATGGACTTAAGAGCTTCAAAGGAAGAAGATGAAAGGAGAAGAGAGAACTTACCCAAACCGGTGCAAGGAATGAAAGGAATGAGGTTGCAAACGTATAACTTAGGCTAGAATTGAAAGGAAATGGATTTGTTTAATTTAGACCATAATGTGGCATGTTAGGTCAAGACTTGTTTATTGATTTGCTTTTGATTTTCAGGCTCCAAAAGTCATTCAATTAAGGCTTACTTTCGGCCATGTGAAGAGGCAAGAGCATGTTCAAATCATGGAAACTAAAGGACAAGGTAAGTTAGGTATGTTTATTTCTTTTGATTTGTCAATGTTGATTTGTCTCTCTTTTTTCTTGTTTACACGGCATCAAGGCTGGTGAGAAGCTGATTAAATGCCTCTCTTGTTGTCATGGCATAAGATAATTTGATTCTAGATCTAGATTTAACTTTTAGATATACTTTTCCATTTATAATTCCTACTTTTGCCAAGCTAACATGCTCTTGTTTTGTTACAGGATTTTCGGCAGAGAGGGAGTCAATTGACTTATATTCTCTTATCATAAAGTTATATAGCATGTGGGAAGGTGAGACATCATTCTATGGCATTTATAAGCTTAAAATGTTGATTTTATAGTACATTTTGAACAGAATTTCGGCCCTACTAGTGCTACTAGTTTGGCACTGTCTTTAATTGATTTAGATGGTCAATTCATCCTCATTTAAGATTTCCAATTCGTGGCTCCTTAAAAACTTAAAGGTAATTGCGTAAAACACGTTTTACGGCACCCGAAAGTGCGTTTTGTGCTCTAAGGATATTTTGGTAATAAAATGTCGCAACGAGTTCCAAGTGTTTATAAACATTGTTTATGGTCAATAATGATATATTAAGGTGTTACATTGAGTTATATGGGGTTATATCACTCATGACACAATTCCCGGGCTATCGGGACACTCCCGGGGCAAACAGGAGCGTTAAGAATTTCCCCCGAGCACTTTATGTATTTTTGAAAAAGTAGCTCGAGAATTCTCTTTATAATGATGAATAATGATGTTAGGAACTCGAAGAATGAATTATATAGGAGTTCAAGCCACTTCGGTACCTCTCGGGGCATTCCCGGGGTTTATGGGGTCCCCAACGGGTTCCTCCGAACCTTGTGTTTATTTGAGAATTGGCGTGAGAACTTCCTTTTATATGTTTAATAAATTGTTATGGTGCATTTGGAATGAAGTAATGATTTATTTCATCTTATAAAGTATTTCCGGGTGTTTCCGGGGCTTCTCGTGCTTTAAGGGGCGTGCGTAAGCACTCCCGAGCACTTTGCGTTTTAACTAAATATGGCCTGGGGACTATGTTTGCATAGTCATATAATGAGGGTATGCCCATTTGGTTTGAGTTTTAAAAGTCATACAAGGTCATGCTTAACGCACGTTTCTAAGGCGTTTTAGCGTTTATGGTGAAATGACTAGTTTTACGTAACGTTTGCATGCGCACGTGAAATGATTTATCCTTAGATTAATTTTCATTATCTAATGGTTTTAAAGTGTTAATTAGATTTGGGGTATTTCAGTTGCAGTATGAAGTTACCCTCACAGCTCAGGCTACTCAGCTTGCTGGCACTATCACCGTTAATGCTACTTCTACTACTACAGCAAAGGGTAACTACAAGGGAAATCAGAATTCCTACCGTGGGTCTAAAGGTGGGAGATCCTACAGAGGCAGGGGAAGAGGTGGATATAATGGGCAGTCTAATCACACTACAAATTCTCAGCTATTCTCTGGTCAACCTGACACAAGGACCAGTGTCAAATATGTCTTAAACGGGGTCACGTGGTATCATCGATTCAACCATTCTTATCAGTCTAACCCCCTTCCTCTTTTACAGCAAACAATACTACATGCAACACCCCAGCTACCTCTGATTGGTATCCAGACACTGCTGCCTCTTATCACTTTACTGGTGACCCCTCTATAATGAATGTCAACTCTCAAGAATACTCAGGAACTGAGGCTATCTCCTTGGGGGATGGCTCAGTGCTCCCTATTACTCAGCATGGTACTACACTCTTTCTACTCCTAACAGGGTTTTTAATCTAAGTCATCTGTTTTATAGCCCCTCTCTGAACAAAAACTTATTATCTGTCAACAAATTTTGTGTGGATAATCACACCTATTTTGAATTTCATCCAAGTTACTATCTCTTGAAGGATTGCCTCACCCACCATATTCTATTTCAAGGGCAGGTTAAGGAGGGAGTCTATGTGTTTCCCATGGCTACTGCTGCCTAAGTTCTCCACCTTAGCTGAACTCAACACTCCGTGCCTCTCCCACTTTTTGGCATGGATGCCTAGGGCATCCCTCTACACAATAACTCAGAAGACTATTGCTAGTTTTAATCTTCCTGTCAATTCTACTTTACCTCTACATTTTGCACTGCATGTTGCTTAGGCAAAGCTCATGCTAAACCACATTATGCTTCTGTTACAAGGTCTAAGGAACCTTTTGAACTCTGTTTGTTGATTTATGGGGGCCTGCGTTTATACATTCTATTGATGGTTTTAAGTATTACATGCTCATTGTTGATGACTTTTCTGGTTATATGTGGATTTTTATCTTACATTCTAAAATAGAAACTATTATAACCCAAGGTTTGGTACAGTTTTAATTTCATTTAATTGTTAGCTTAAGTGGGATTACTTTATTCAGGTCATGGGAGTCCTTCTGATTAAAGGCAAGGACGAGGAGGTCTTTTTCCATTGATTAATTAGGTAAGGTTATTTAAGTAATAAATTATTTTATTAACTTTTTGATCACGTTTTGAATCACGTTCTTTCCCACAATCAGAATCCTCATCTGACAGTTTCTCGCGACGCTCCCCTTCTCTCCCTTTGCTCAACATTCTTCTCTTCTCCTTCTCGTTCTGTTAATCCTTGCTGCTGCTATGGAATATTGTAGTTCGGTTGTGATTTCCTCTGTTGCATTCCGGTTTAGATTAAGGTAAACAATGCCAGTTTGTTCTTCCTCGATTATGAATTTGGGGAATTTCCCTCATCCTAATTCTCCTTCTGTAATCTGATTAGGAATCAGATTTTGCCCGTCCCTTGTCAAATTCCGCCTCAATTAGCCTTTTCTGCGTTTTTGTGGTCGAATTCAGGTATGGATTGTGGTTTCGTTTGCGATGGCAGTTTCTGATTTTGAGGGTTCAATGTTCTGAATTCGGTTTGTCTCTGCGAATGTGTTGTTCAGAGTTTTGGAACTGCATTTTGGTCTGCATTGTTGTGACGGCATTGGTTGATATTCTGCATCAGATTTGGGATTCTTCTGCTGTTGATTGAGGTAGGTGGCTTTCAGATTCGGCTAGTGTGTTCAGCCTTGGAGAGTTTCAATTCTGGGATTAGTTGTGATCTGTCTCTGCATTGGTTTGCGAATATGTCTGTTTGAACTGCTGTTTAAATGTGTTCAAACCCCCAAGGTTGTTTTCTACAAATTGCTTCTGATTTGAGTGTGTTTGAGCCTCTGGTTTGTGTGCAATTCGTTTCTAACACCACTTTTTGACATGTCCGAACGTCTGTCCGACGACGTTCGTGGACAGACCCGTTGGCGTTCTGTTTTCTGAGGTTTTAAACCGTGTCCGAACTTCGTACGATCTTTGATGTTCGGACGGGGGTGGTAGGAGAGTCTGACTTACAAGTTCGAATGGTGTCCGAACTTGTAAGTCCGGACAGAAGTTCGGCACCTCTGCTGCTTCTCTGATTTTGCTTCGACCAGTGTCCGAATTTTACATTCGGACACATGTTCAGACTTTACGAGTAGATTTCTGAAAGCGGCCAAACATCCTCGAGCTTTGATGTCGGACACCCTTATCTGCCTCTGTTTAAGTTCGACCTGTGTCCGAACTTTGACGTCGGACACATGTTCGGATTCGTCTTATTTTGGCTTTGATCTCGACTTGCGTCCGAATTTCGTAGTTCGGACACAAGCTCGGACATGGCACTGTTTATGCCGTAACTGCTCATTTGAGCTCCGTTTTGATTCCGTTGCGGGTTGGATCCCCTTCTGATTTCTAAGCTTCTATATGCTTGTGGTGTCTTGGAGCACATATGCTTAACTCTATTAGCTTCTGTTTGGGATCTAGTTATCTCTATATCGGAACCGTGGATGGCTGGTTTAGCTATCTCATACGCACTGCCATAGGACGTCCTTCTGTTTCACGGGTGGTATCCCCTTCTATTCACAGGTTTCCACATGTTCGTTCACGAGTGATGTTCTCGTTCTGTTCACGGATTGATCCGTTCTGTCTGTATGCTTTGATTGACTAGTGTCCCACTCTGTTTCTGACTCCATTTGCTTGACTCTGTTTAGTCCTACTGTGGTGGACTTCTACTTGATTTCTATTATGAATGGGCTACCTTTCCACTTCTCTGATTTGTTAACATTTCATTAAATGTTTTTTGAGCTGCATGTGGTTGATGATGTTGGTCATCTACTGGGCATAGTGGATGCTCATTCCTACTCTTACTAACATTCAGATTGATCAGTGATGACACTTTGATCAGCTTCTGGAGTTGGAATTGTTTTATTCAGTTCTTTTGAACTTCTGTGTTTTGACATTTATAGTCTAGGGCCTGTTAGCATTGTATATTTGACTTTTGGTTTACAGTTACCTTGTAAATTGGTATGAGAATATAATTATTTCGATGATACTTTATATACAAGTTTTCGTTTTGGGCTTATCCTAGTTGTTTCGTGGCTAGTTAGAGCCTTGGTTATTAAGTAATAATGTGCGGCGTGTAATTACCCCTAATCCTAGGCCAGTGTTTGGGGGGTGTTACATTAGTGGTAATCCAAAGCTCTGGGTTCTAATTGATGAGAATCTAGCTTTAGTCAGTCAGTCAGTCGTCAGTATCTGTTCTTTGGAGTTTCAAGCTGAATGACGTGCTCTATGGATTTTCAGAATGCCGCCACGAAGAGCTCCAATCACTCCCCAGGGCGGTGTCGCCGAGGGCGGTCCAGCCGTTTAGACCCAGCTGCTGCAGACAGTTGAGCTGGAGGAGCCCTAGAGGAGGAGCAGCTGGTGGAAGCTGGGTGGTGGGCAGCCGGAGCTGGGGCTGCCGATGTTGGAGGGGAGAAACGTGAAGGCGCTTCAGGAGTTTATGAAGCTGAAGCCTTGTCTTTCGATGGGGCAGGAGACCCCAGGAGGCAGTCATTGGTTGACTGAAGTGGGGACCTACTTCGGGCATGGGCTCCGAGGAGGAGGAGAAGATGATTTTTCCACCTTTTGTTTAAGGCGTAGGCTAAGGAGTGGTGGAGGTCCGTGATGGGGAGGTTCCACAGACCTGGACGTGGAAACCAGTTTACGGGGAGTTCAACAAGCAGTTCTACCCTGACGTCTATAAGGATCAGCGCATCCTGGAGTATAACCGACTCCGCCAGGGCGTGACATGAGCGTGGAGGACTACGTCAGGAAGTTTATCAGCTTGTCTAAGTTTGTGCCGAGCCTGACGAGCATAGGAAGGCTAGGAAGTTCGAGAGCGGTTTGAGGCCAGACATCCGCCTTCAGTTTGTGACGCTGAGTCACAAGACCTTCAGGGACGTTGCTGATGTTGCCCTATGGTGGAGGCAGATCTGAGGGCTGCAGTCTGGTGGGAAGGACCAGAAGAGGAAGCAGAGGGCGATGAGCGTGATAGGAAGGATCAGTTGCTTCTCAGAAGAAGCAGTCTATGGAGAGTCTGGGGGACGTCAGGGCTTGAGAGACAGAGTGTTCTTCTTCTTCGTGTCGCCCCCCGAAGTGCCAGGTATGTGGCAAGTTCCATAGGGTGGGACTGCATAAGAAGTCCAGAGCTTGCTCAAGTGGTGGTCCGGAGCATAGGATCGCTGACTGCCCTCAGGCACAGAGCGCAGAGGAGCTCAGGAGGTAGGAGGGAGGCGCCCGGGCCAGGAGGTTTATGATGGCGAAGAGGGACCGATCCCTGACAGAGTTGTCAAGGTATTCTTCCAGCTGTCCTCTCGTTCTGTTGAGTTGGTGGGTGACTCGGTCTGC
>CM041782.1:284747213-284769692 GCA_023374045.1 Limonium bicolor | reverse complement strand
TGGCATCACTAGGAACTCGTAGTGTCCATAACGAGTCCTGAAAGCGGACTTAGGCACGTCGTCTGCCTTAATCCTCAACTGATGATAACCGACCTCAGATCGATCTTCGAAAACACCTTAGCTCCTGCTAACTGGTCGAACAAGTCATCTATGCGCGGGAGAGGATACCTATTCTTAATGGTAACCTTGTTGAGCTCCCTGTAGTCAATGCACAACCGCATGCTACCGTCCTTCTTCTTTACAAAACACTGGCGCTCCCCAAGGCGACACACTCGGGCGAATGAAGCCCTTATCCAGCAGCTCCTGCAACTGGACCTTCAACTCCTTAAGCTCAGCAGGCGCCATCCGGTATGGGGCCTTCGAAATCGGCTGAGTCTCAGGTGCGAGCTCGATCGAGAACTCCACCTCTCTAACAGGGGGAAGCCCAGGTACGTCATCCTGGAACACATCTGGGAAGTCTCTGACTACTGGAATCTCCTCCAACTTCGCATCCTTGCGAACCTCAGGGATGTAGCACAGATATCCCTGGCATCCTTTCCTCAGAAAGCGGAACGCCTGCATCGCTGATATGACTGGCGGCGAGCACGGGAGTCCATTCCCTGCTACAATCAAACGGGGCTGGCCCGGCTCCTCAAAAGTGACTCTCGAAGCGCACAATCATGTGGGCATGGTGCGCAGCAAGCCAATCCATGCCCAGGATCACATCAAAAGAAGTCATCTCCATCGGGATGAGGTCAGCACACAGAATCCTATTCTTGACTAACACAGGACTAGCTTTACAGACAGAATTCAAAACATAGAAGAGTCCCTAACCAATGGACTATGCACACACAGCTCAACACCCAGAGGCACAACAGGCAAACCGAGCTCACCCACCAACTCAGCAGAAATAAAAGAGTGGGTGGCTCCAGAGTCAAACAAACAGAAAACAGAACGAGAAGACAGCTGGAGAATACCTGTGACAACTCTGTCAGTCGATCGGTCTCTCTCTCCAGCCATCGCGTACACTCTGGCCTGGCCCTGGGGCTTCTTCTGCTCAGCCCGGTCTCGATCTCTGGACCCTGAAGCAGACTCAACGGCTCTACCTCCAGAACTACCCCTGCTCCTCTCAGCCTGAGGGCAATCAGCAATCCTATGCTCCAAGGACCCACACTTGAAGCAGGCTCCAGACTTCCTGTAGCAGTCCTGGCCTCTATGAAACTTGCCGCAGACCCGGCACTTCGGAGCGGGAGCTGATGAAGACGAACCACCTCTGTCTCGCGAACGGTCCCCAGAGCGGTCTCCAGCTCGGTCTCCAGTAGACTGCTTCTTCTGAGAAGCAGACTGATCCCTCCTATCGCTCTCATCGGACCTCTGCTTCCTCTTCTGGTCCTTCCCTCCAGACTGGCGACCTCTCAAGTCGGCCTCTACCAACAGGGCGACATCAGCAACGTCCCTGAAGGTCTTGTGACGCAGGGGCGTCACAGCAGAACGGATGTCTGGCCTCAAGCCACTCTCAAACTTCCTGGCCTTCCTATGCTCGTCAGGCTCAGGTGCAAACTTAGACAGGCTGATGAATTTGCGCACATACTCCTCAACACTCATGTCCCGACCCTGGCGTAGTCGGTTATACTCCAGAATGCGCTGATCCTTGTAGACGTCGGGGTAGAACTGTTTGTTGAACTCCCCAGTGAACTGCTCCCACGTCCAAGGCTGTGGGAACTTCCCCATAACTGACCTCCACCACTCCTTGGCTTCGGCCTTGAACAGAAAGGTGGCGAAGTCGACCTTCTGCTCCTCCTCTGAGCCCATCACACGTAGCAAGTCCTCCACCTCTGACAGCCAATGACTGGCCACCTGGGGGTCTCCTGCCCCATCGAACGACGGCGGCTTCAGCTTCATGAACTCCTGAAGCGCCTTCACGTTCCTCCCTCCAGCATCTGCCCCAGCTGGGCCTGCTCCGCCAGCTGGTCCTCCTCCAGCTGGTCCACCTCCTGCAGCCATGGTCTGCATGAGCTGCGTCATAAACTGCTGAACAGCATCAGCCACATTCCCTGGAGGGTTATTTGCTCTTCTTGGCGGCATTCTGAAAGTCCAACAGCAGTTAAACTCAGACACTAACACTGACATTTCTGACTGACTGGCTAACTTAAAATCCCAGCAGATTAGAACCCAGAGCTCTGATACCACTAAATGTAACACCCCCAAACACTGGCCTAGGAGTTAGGGGTATTACACGCCGCGTATTATTACATAATAACGCAAGGCTCTAATAAACGAACTTAAACAGATAGTCAAATAAGGCCCAAACGAAATACTTAAATAAAGTATAAAACAAGAGATGTTAAACATCCCCAAAGTCATTACAAACCCACCAAACAGATCAAAAGCGGAAGCTAACAAAATATGCCCAAAGGCCCAAATTCAATACAAAGGTCTCAAAAGAAGCTAAATACGAAGCAACTAAACTCCAGAAGCTGAGGGGAGACGATCCTCGCTAATCAATCTGCAAAAGCGTTAGAAGTAGGGGAATGAGCACACAACTATGCCCAGTAGATGACCAACTTCATCAACCAGCATGCTCAAAACATTTACAGAATATTGACAAATCAGAAGGAGTCAAAGAATCCATAAACATGTCAGAAACAGAAACGAAGTCCATTCATTAAGGGACTAAACAGAGCAGAAGCAGACAGAAGCGGAAAACAGAGTGGGACACTAGCGATCACAGCATACAGACAGAACGAGCAACCAGCTCGTGAACAGAACGAGGAAACCTCACTCGTAAACAGAACAGGTGTAAACACCCGTGAACAGAACGGGGAACATCACCCGTGAACAGAAGGATCCTACATAGCGCGCTACGAGACAGCGTAACCAGCCATCCAAAGGCTCAGACACAGAGATAACTAGGTCCCAAAACAGAAGCTTAAATACAAATAAGCATATGTGCACCAAAGGCACCAGAAAGCCCATAGATAGCTTGGAAATCAGAAGGGGAATCCAACCCCGCAAACGGAAGTCAAAACGGAGCTCAAACGAGCAAGTTATGGCCAAAACAGTAGCCTGTCCGAACTTGTGTCCGGACATCGATGTTCGGACACAAGTCGAGACTCAAAACAGAAGCAGAGACAGAGATGTCCGAACATCCATGTTCGGACGGATGTTCGGACGTTTTACGAAAACAGGTACGCGGAGTGTCCGAGCTTGTGTCCGGACATCAATGTTCGGACACAAGTCGAGCAAAATCAGAGGAATGAGAAAGGGGGTGTCCGAACTTATGTCCGGACTTACAAGTTCGGACACCATTCGAAACTCGTAAGCCGGACTCGTCCTCGCACCCCGTCCGAACTTAGAAGCTCGGACGGAAGTTCGGACACATCAAACAGTTCAGAAATCCAGAGCGCAGAAGGGCATGTCCGAACTTCAATGGTCGGACAGAAGTTCGGACACGCCGAAAATTTCAGAAAACAAGGCGAATTTAACACGAACAGAGGCACAAAACCAATCTAAATCAACACACACATTTACAAAACAACCTTGGGGGTTTAATCCATTGAAATGGCATTAAACAAGCCACACACACAACACAAGATCAAATCATTGAGTTAATTTGCAGAACCCAAACTCCCCAAGGCTGAACACACGGATCGAATCCGAAGCCACCTACCTCGAATTAACAGCAGAGACGAACCCAAACTGAACAGCAGAGACGAAAACCTCACAGCACCAATCCAAACGCAGTCAAGCAACGCAGATCCCAAACTCTGAATTCGACAGCAACCAAAGAACAGATCGAAGAACAAACCGTAATCAGGACTCACTCTCAAATCAGAAACTGTCAACGCAGACAAACCCACAATTCATACCTGAATTCGACCACGAACGCAGAGAAGACCAACAGTAGAGGAGATCGACGGGGAAACGGAACACAATCGAATTCCTTAACAGATTGTAGAGGAAGGATTCAGACAAGGAGAGCATTCCAATTTCAGAATCGAAGAATGAACAATGTGATTACCTTACTTAGAACCGGACTTCGCAACGGTGCGCAATCCACAGCAGAATTCGAGGAAGAACCACAATCAGTCAAACTTGAAAGGATTGACAGAACGAGATTTTGAGAGAGAGAAGAGAGAAGGTAGAGGGTTTCCAACTGAGAGAAGAGGAGCGTAAAAGAGATCGTGAGAACGTGATTAGAAGTGAGGGTAATTAAGAAGGAAAGAAATAAAATAATAAGAGGTTATTAAGTTAATCTCACCAGAATTTAAATGGAAAGGAAGAAAGACCCTTCTACCCATGTCTTTATTCAGAAGGACGTCCATGTCCTAAATCCAAAATACAATAGTGTAAGGCCACTTGTGATGAAATAAAATATACCAAATCTTGGGTTATAACAAGTTGTCTATCCAAGTGTCAGTGTAACACCTCAGATTTTACCCCATTATAAAGTACGAAGCGACACGAGTATAACGCCACAAACGGGGATTAAATGGATGTCAAACGAACCTTAAAATTGAGAATTAAGATCTATCCGACCTTACGTCTGAACTTAGATGTTCGGACAGATGATCCGATACCACTAAACAATGAAAATCAGAAAACTTTCGGGGCCTGTCCGAACATGCATGTTCGGATGTATGTTCGAACAGAGCCAAAACTTTTAAATTTTGATTTAGATCATCCTTGCTTACAAACCCGTGAGCTTAAGTTCCAAAACACATTAATTAGTACTCATAAATCATAATCTTTGACATAACTAAAAATGTTGTCATTTAAATAACAATGGAATATAAACTAAATCCGGCATTACCGTCACACTCAGCCATTTGAGTGCTAAGGCTAATCCTCCCCCTCCAACATAAAAACTTTGAAATAGGAACCAAAAACAATGTAGGTTAAACAACGTCATCTCAGCAGAATACAACTATTACTATCACTATGTGGCAACGTGATTCCCACCCAAGTCTTAGTCATCAATATCTGTGATTAAAAAACATATATACACACAAGAAGGGACCACACAAATCAGTTAAACTAAGTAAACTCTGCCTCATAATGAAAAATACATTTTGAAAACCTCTTGAGCAATTATACAGACAAGCATAATATAACACAATCCAATAATCCAAAAGAGTTTTCCAGCAATCACCATCCAACAATAAAATATGGGAGATTGCACAAGGAACCATCACTTTATACACGGATGGACACCCCATAATGCAGCCGCAACAATTATTCCAACTCGCTCTAAGTCCTTAAGTGTGCACACCCCCCAAAAGCCTTCGACTAATGGAGTAGATCATAGAGCTTAACTGTGGTTCAGTGTTCGCAGGGCAAATAAATATACATGGGGGTACAATAGGTACCAACAAATTTACACAGAGTACCAAAAGGTACCAACAATACAATCATTCCAGTGAAAGTCTCCTAAATCGATAACCAAATCCTTAAGATTGTAAAATCATAAACCTCCGGTTCTCATTAGTTCGGGAATAATCCACACAGTCAAATAATTATAAGCACAATAGTTTACCTGATCACATGCTCCACCACAAGAATGACTCAAACAGATTCACAGATACCTTCCATCAACAAATCTGGGATCTAGAATTACAAAGAATCACCATTTAGAAACTCACCAATTCGTAACCACAATTAGAAAACATCGGACCCTTAGCTACGGTAGTAGCCCTTACCCTTCCAGAAACTCTAAATCGGCACCAGGGAAGAAGAAGCTTGAAGCATACAGAGGAAGAAGGTGGAACAATGCTTGGAGAGGAAAGAACGTGAAATGGATGATGATGAGGAAGAAAGGAGATAAAGGGGTTATAAATAGAATATCTAATTTGGAAAATGAGGAGGAATATAATAAAATCATTAATTTAGAAAAGAGAAGGATTATAATGAGATAATTATTTTAGAGGGAGAGAGGGGGTATGATAAAATCATTGATTTAGCTTCCTTGGCCCGTTAACCATTTATCCAATAACGAGTTAATCTAATTACCCAGTCCAATATTGTTTACCAACAACTCCACCAATAAAATAATTATAATGCCAGTATTATTCCCAATGTTTACCAAATGTAAAACTATACCCAATTGAGTAAAATAATTATAGCGAATCATTTATATAATATTCATAGCTCAATTTATACGGGTATATCTATGTTCGGACTCCTTTGATTTCAACTCTCGACTTGTCCAGACATAAGTTTAGACATTCGTCTTGATCTCTCGGACCCCGTCCAAACATCCACGTTCAGACGTAAGGTCGGATAGATCTTAATTCTTAGTTTTAAGCCTCGTTTGACATCCGTTTTAATCCCTTTTTGTGGCGTATACTCGCATCACTTCGTACTTTATAATGGGGTAAAATCTAGGGTGTTATAGTCAATGTTTCTACTGTTTCTCCTATTCCTGGTGTGACTATGGATTAGTATCAAGCAATGATAAGTTTTTTTGCTAACAATCTTTCCACTACTAAGCCTTTTGCTATGGTTGGTAATGTTAATGTTACTTCTGGTGTTTGAAATTAAAATTGCCTATCTGTTGTTCGATAGAAAGTCTTGGTGATTCTGGGTAATTGATAGTGGTGCTTCTCATCACGTCTGTTTTGAGCAAACTGGTTTGTTAATTTTATTTTGTTGATAGAAGTGTTAACATTGAACTTCCTGATGGATCTTTGAAGTATCTTAACACTATGGGTGATGTTCACATTGGAATTTTTTTGTCTTGAAACATGTTCTTTACATTCCTCAATTCAAGTAAACCTTTTGTCTGTTGGCTGGTTTTTTGAAACAGTTCAACGGTTCTCTCCTTTTTAAGCCAAATTTTGTCTTTACCTGGACGCTTCTCTAAGGAGGCCAAAAGGAGATTGGTAAATAATCAAATGGGATGTATGTACTACAAAAGGGAGCTTTGGATGATCTTTGCACAGAAAGCAAAACTAATTGGTTGTCCACTTTTGTAGATCATGCTTCTGTTTTGTTAGTAATCGTAGTTGTTTAGATGACACATGTTTTTTCTTGTTTCTTCCTTAAGTGATTTGAAAGTGTGGTATATGAGGCTCGGTCATTTGTCTTTGAACAAACTAGGAAACTTGTGATGATTCTTGTATTTATGATGTTCCTTTTCACTCTGATATTTGTTTGAAAGCCAAACATGCTAAACTTCCTTTTAGCAAGTCTTTTACTAAGTCTGCTGCTGTGTTTTGATTTGGTGCATGGTGACGTTTGGGGGCCTTACATATTGATACATATGATGGTTATAGATATTTCTTGACTCTAGTATATAATTGTTAGAGCAACATGGGTTTATTTGTTTGCTACAAAGGCTGATGTGTTTCTGTGCATTAAAAGGTTTATCAAAAGTATTGAAAAGCTCTTTAGTACAAGTGTAAAAATTCTCAGGGCTGATAATGCTCTTGAGCTTAGGAGCTCTGCAGATGGTGTTCAGCTTTTTGGTGAGAATGGTATAGTCCACTAGACTTCGTGTCCTTACACCCCCACAAAAAAGGGTGGTGGAAAGGAAACACATGCACCTATTGAAAACTACAAGACCCCTCTTGTTTTAATCAAAATTGCCAAAATTTTATTAGGGAGAGTGTCTCCTTACTGATGTTCATTTGATAAATCATTTTCCAAGCAAGGTTCTTGGGGGAAAATCCCCCTTCTACATACTTTATAACTAGGAGTCTGATCTTTCAAATCTGAAAGTTTTTGGTGTTTATGCCTGCGATAATAACATGGTTCGTGACAAATTTCAGGATAGGAGTTTGCCCTCTTATTTTGTTGGTTATCCTTCAGGAACTAAGGGTTATAAGGATCTTGATTTGCAATCTAGTCAAATTAAAACTAGTTGTCATGTTACATTTATTGAGCATATTTATTCTTTCCATATTAATCCATCTCTAACATATTATTCCAGCAACACAGGACAATTGCTGTGACCAACTTGTAGTGAGCAATAGGTCACCAAACATAAAATTGTTCTCCCTCCTGATTCTAATGCTTCTTCTGGTGACAAAATCAGTTTATGCAGTTTGACTTAGCAACAAGTTCATTCTCCTACTAATGATCCAGGTTAGTCAACCAGGTCTGGTAGGTATGTCAAAACTCCTGCGCACCTCAAGGATTATGTTTGCTCTTTAGTTTCTGACAGTACATGTCCTGTATGCATACTGTTTGTTCTCTGTTCCCTCATAACACTACCACCATAGATGTTCCTATTCTTGCTCATATGCGAAATCAAGAAGATTATTATGATCCAGTAATCTATAAGGATGCTAGTCAGTTTAGTCACTAGAGGAAAGCTATGAGTGATGAGTTCAATGTCTTAAAACTTAACAACCACTAGTAGAAAAATACCCTACCACAACAGTTGTTTGGTACCTATGGCAGCGGTTTCAACCGCTGCGATAGGTGCCGCTGCGGTAGATGAAACACCTAACGCAGCGGTTCTTTTAACAACCGCTGCGGTAGGTACCTACCGTAGCGGTTCTACAACCGTTGCAGTAGGTACTCTACCGCAACGGTTGTTAAAAGAACCGCTGCGTTAGACCTTTTTTTTAATAAAAAAAAAACAACCTATCGTAGCGGTTGTTGAAGGAACCGCTGCATTAGGGTCTCTTCAGAAAATATTGACAGGGCCTATTGCAGCGGTTCTTACTAAGAACCGCTGCAATAGGTTGTTTTTTTTGTTTTTTGTTTTTTCCATTCCACCCTACAATTGTACCAAACACACCCAAGAATCAATCAAACCTGTTAACATATAACAATTAACAATGCTACCACAGTGGGGCATTAGATCAACCATTCACCATTTAAATGGCCACCAAACCTATCTACGGGCAATAATCCACTTACATTTACAAATTTGAGCAAATTAATCAAACATCAACAAAATCTTTACAGAAACCACAATTGTTTCATGAGAATTTCAAAAATATCCTACTTAATCCTACCAAACCCTAAAAGCAACCTACATTAACGCTCATCTCATCTCATTATCATCATCGTCGTTGTCATCATCCTCAAATAAAACCGGTCTTCTCTCTGGAAGAACAACATACCATCTACTAGCTTTTGGGCCTTCAACATAAAACACCTGGTCACAGTCTTTACCCAACACAAACTGATCTTCCTTATTAGTTGTAACACATGAAAGATCAACCAAAATAAGTCCTTTATCATTTTGGAGTCCATGTCGGTTGTCCACCCAATTGCAGCGGAACAATAGAAACGAATCAATGTGATAGTTTATTTCCCATATGTCCTCTATGACACCATAATACCAACTACTACTACTCATTGGTTAAACCTGGTTACCTAGACCATATTCAGTCACCGATGCTTCAATTTTTACCCCACTGTTCTGATGTATTGATTTAGCATCTTGGCGTGCAGTGTAGTATGTGCATCCATTAATGTCATACCCTTCAAACGATACAACATTTGTTCCAGAACCAACAGCTAGACATCTGATTTCTTCACTGACTTCCTCGGGGTTTAATGAAGCTTGCTCAAACACATATTCTTTAAACCATTGGATGAATACTCGATTTTGTTCTTTTTTAAGCCAGATACGGTTTTTGGTAGGGTTTTGTCGACTCAACTCAGCAATGTGAATATCGAAGTAGGGTTCAACAACCTCAAGGTGTTGTAGTACAAACAAATGTGCCTGATTAATAAGATCACGAGAGATACGAACAACCTTTTTGCCAATAACTCCTTTACCCTTAAATCTACCATGGTGACGTGGTTTGGGAATACCAATTGACTCAGCATCGCTCAAATAACTTGTCACGAATTCTGTGACTTCCTCAGTCACTGTTGCTTCGATGATATTGCCTTCCGGTCTATATCTGTTTTTCATTCTACCCTTCAGAATCCCCATATATCGTTCGAAAGGATACATGTAACGTAAGTAGACCGGACCACACAATTTGATCTCTCAGACAATATGCACTACTAAATGCACCATTATGTCGAAGAAAAATGGTGGGAAATACATCTCAAGCTGGCATATTGTCACAACAATTTCATGTTGCAGATCATCGAGGGTGTCTGATTCAATTGCCTTGCAGCAGACAGCATTGAAGAAGAAACATAACCGAGTTAGAGCATTTCTGACATTTTCTGGTAATATCCCTCGTATTGCAACTGGAAGAAGATGCAACATTAACACATGATAATCATGAGATTTCATGCCTAACAGTTTCAAATCCTTCATAGAAACTAGGTTCTTCCAGTTTGAAGAGTACCCAGATGGTACCTTCAATGTGTGCAAACACTTGCAAAAACTTAATTTGTCACTCTTAAAGAGGGTATAACATGCAGGAGGTAGATATGTTCGCTTCTCATCCTCTATTGGGTGTAGTTCTTTCCGTATGCGTAACTCTTGCATATCTCTCCTCACCTTCAATCCGTCTTTCGTCTTGTCGGGTATGTTGAGCAAAGTACCACACACTGCCTCACCGACATTCTTCACAATGTGCATGATATCCAAACAAAGTCGAACAGGCAGATGCCGCCAATACGGTAGATCCCAAAAAATGGAACGTTTTTTCCAAATGTTCTTCGGCGGCTTGGATGTGTTTCCAAAGACATTTTCAATGTCTTTTACCTTTGCATACACTTCCTCTGAAGTCAAAGGCAGACGAGCCACATGAGTCTCGGGCTCATTGTTAAATAGCTTTCGCTTTCTCGAACGGTAAGGATGGTCTACTGGAAGAAACCGTCGATGACACATGTAAACGATTTTGCCGTAGTGCTTCAGACGATCTGAACATGTGTCATCCTCACATACCGGACACGCTTTGAATCCTTTGACCGAGTATCCTGACAAGTTCCCATAGGCAGGAAAGTCGTTAACAGTACAGAACAACATCGCCTTCAGTATGAAATTTTCTTTCGCATGAGCATCATATACCACTGTCCCTTCATTCAAAACAAGTTTAGATCGTCGATCAGTGGTGCAAGATATACGTCAATGTTATGACCAGGTTGCATTGGACCAGAAATTAGGAGTGATAACATAATGTATTTTCGTTTCATGCACAGCCATGACGGTAAATTGTAGATCACTAGTAGCACCGGCCAAGTGTTGTGCTGACTGCTCAACGTGCCATACGGGTTCATCCCATCGGTACACAATCCAAGTCTCAGATTCCTATCTTCATCCCCAAAATGATGTTTGAATTTTCTGTTGATATTTCTCCACGGAGGTCCGTCTGCAGGATGTCTTAATTTTTCATCAATTTTTCTACCATCCGCATGCCATCGCAAGTTCTTCGCATCTTTCGGGTTGGCAAACAACCGTTTGAATCTAGGAATTATCGGCAAGTACCACAATAATTTCACTGGACGATTTTTTTTCTGAAAGGAGGAATCCTCATCATTGTCCTTGTATCGGGACAACAAACATTTAGGACACTTGTCTAGATGTTCATATTCACCCCTATACAGCACACAGTTATTTGGGCAAGCATGAATCTTTTTATATTCAACTCCCATTGGACACATCCATTTCTTTGCCTCGTAGGTGGATGTAGGAAGACCATTCTCATCAGGAAGCATATCATGTATCAGCTCTAGAAATGACGTGAAACACTTGTCACCAACTCCATATTCCCCTTTAAGTTGAACAAATTAAGTACAACACTCAATTTTGTGTATTTAACGCACGAAGGGTACAAAGGTGTCTTTGATGCGTCCAACAATCTTTGATACTCTTCGGCTTATCGACAAAGTATCTGAGAAGGGCAAGAATGGGACGAAGACAAAAGATCAAAGCGGTCCACACCTTAGACCCCGGCCCAGACCATGAGCCTCCTTCAGGACCCTGTTCAGGCTCCAATTTGGGCACCAAGCATCAATCTGGGTCTTAGGCCGACCAGGTCCTATATTCCGGCCTCACACTCCATGATCGGGTCCCATATTCCGGCCGCACTCTATGACCAGGTCCCATATTCCGGCCCCGTGCCCCATGAGGATCCCGCACCTCACACTTTGGGACCGGAAGGCTTTACAAGGAGAGGTGTGCCAAAATTAAGAAGGTTGCTCCAATAAAGTAATACCGCATGTATAAGGATTAAGAGATAGACTTCACCCTAGAAAGTCTATAAATAGAGATGAGAGGCTCACTTGTAAGGGGACACATTATTAGAAGGGGGAGAAAACACTAGAAAGCTCCCTAAAGTTGTAATACCAAAGAAGGGAATAAAGATATTGTCTAGAAGTGGATGTAGGCCGGATTATTGGCCGAACCACTATAACTCTCGGTGTTCTGTACGTTTGTGAGAATTGAGGAACCAAGTTATGTATTTTCATTTGGCGCCGTCTGTGGGAAAGGAACAGCCTAACCAGCAACCACGATTCCATTTTGGTTCTTGATTGTTTTGGTTCTCGATTGAGCTCATTGTCAATCCGCAATTCTTGATTAAAGCTCATTATCAAATCGACCGGAATTCATAAACACCTGCTCGTCGTAAGAATGATACGTGTCGAGCGATTCGACAAGAAAAAACCAAAAGAAACGGAAATTTGACATCGCCAGAACGGAGTCACTGAGTCCAAGTTTTCTGTAATCAAAGTCGTTCCTCTTCAGCGTGCCATTAAAGCAGCATCCGACTCTCGGCTCTCGGCGAAGTTTTCTCTTAATGAAGCGCTGAGATGCAGACGGCAAAGAAGAATCGATTAATGGAGCGACGGGAAAGGAAAGTCTCAACAGGATCAAAGTAAAGCGAAGTCAAAAAATATCAACGGAAGGAAAGCCAGATGCAGCCGGTTGCAAGAGTTTGGTACGACAATCGATCCGACTGTGTGATAGAGCCTTCGCCGTCCAAGAGGGCCGATATCAGGCAAGGTTCCAGCCAGAGGTAATTATCGACAAGAAGAATTGGAGGAGAAGGAGTAAATCCCTGGCATAATACTTCAAGCAATTGCGAAAGACATCAATCATATCGAAAGAAAAGTGACAGCCAAAGAACGACTACGAAGATCCGCACAGAAAAGTCCAGCTTGTCGATGCTACCTTTGCACAGATAGAGGAGCTCCGGTTGAATTCGATCAAAGATAGTCAAATCGCACTCTTTGACCCGGCGGCATCGCCATGCAGAAGCCGTCTAAAGCCTATCAACAAAATTTCATTTCCCTGAGAAAGCTCAGTTGTATACAACGGAGGATGAGGTTGCAGATCCAAATATCCAATTCGACCGGGTCGAGGAGCCAAAGCAATTCGTCGGATACATCATCCACTCGCGTGGCCGAAGGAACGATCAAAATTTATTTGTCGATTGATTAAAATCATGTTTAACATGCAATTTACTCTCTCCTCTGTGCAGTAATAACTTTGATCTGTTCATATCCTAGGCGACCGGAGGCAGAACAGAAGCGAAGGTAAAAGAGTAGTGGGAAGCGTTATACTCCAAGCGTCAATCTGAACTTTGACCGGCGTTTGGATCGATACAAGACGCGGTGCCACACTCTATGGTGAACACCACTTTGTTCCAGGCCTAGGCAACACAAAATGAAGAAGCCTGGGAAATGTTTGTAGCCGGGTTTCATCGGGTGCATCGTCTTCAAAGTCAGAATCCGGTCGGCATTTTTGGTTTTGTGACCCTCTACCGGAGCGGATTACCTTGTCAGAATGAGAATCATGATCGACGAATCTTGCAATAAAATTGAATAGAAAGAAACAAGAATTTCAATCGACACCAGCCATCGTATTCAAGGTCAAGACCGGGGTGATATGACCAGGTGTTTCGTCGACTGGGATATCGGATGAAGCTTCCGGTCAAACTTCTTTTCGAAGGAAGGTAAGGGATGACCAGGCGTAGGACGCCGGACGCATTACGCTCAAGCCTTCGTATCGCCCTCAAACTGCAAGCACGGATGCAACACAGTTCTCAAAAAATCACGATTCTCGACTTTCTCCTTCAAACAACCGGGCCACAATTAACCGGACTCCTGACCGAACCTCCTTCGGCCGAAATCTCAGTCCATCCAGACTCCTTTGGCCGGAATCTCAGTCCATCCGGATCCTTTGGCCGGAATCAGCCCATCCAGATCCTTGCTGCGTTGCAGTCCATCCGGGCTGGTTGCGGGGGATCCTTCAGACAAGGAGCAAATTCACCACGAGGGCCACAACCAATCGATCGCCCAATAAACGAGCCGGCCAATGACTATTCAGCCAACAACGATGGCAACTGTTTTGCTGCTCAAACATGCTAAAAATCCTTGGCCGCATCAGTTCGATGGCCGCACCAAAACTCCTTGGCCGCATCAGTTCGTGGCCGCACCAAAACTCTTGGCCGCACAGTTCGATGGCCGCACAAAACTCCTTGGCCGCATCAGTTCAATGGCGCACCAAAACTCAATTCGATGGCCGCACCAAAATCCCTTGGCAGAGATTCTTGGCAGCTTCCTACGGGAGAAAGTGAGCCAATTGAAGCAAGGAAGGAAAGGGCAAGAAGTCGTAAAATCAACTAAGGACTAGTAACAAGGGAACGACATTCGAAGACAACCACTAAAGATAAGTCCACTGGTCCTAAAAGCTAACTCATACTTACGATCTGTGGAACATATCTTGCCTCTCTTTGTGTTATAAAGCGTAGATTAAAAGTCTAAACACCTCTCAAGTCTCAGAGGATTAAAAAATATACGATTGCTTTTGTGTTACTACTCCTGTGATTTTCATTTTGAAATCAAGGATGATGGGTATGAGATTATGAGTACTTGAAAGTGTTTCCCGGTCAATAATTTTGTTATTGTTGCAAAAAACAGTTCATGTGTTATCTTGCCCAATTTTGATCATGACAATGGGCACAAGGTCTGATACGCAAAAAGATATCACACCTCATCTCAGGCATCTGTTGCCACAAGCTGTAAAAGTTTTAGCCCTCATGCATTTTTATTTCTGATCTTACTTCAGGTCATTTTACAACCTCAGATTCTAACACATATTGAAGCTTTGCTCAAATTGATTTCACTCTGATAAAGCACTCATCTGATTACAAATGTTCAGCATCTGTTTATTTCAAAACAAATTTCTACATAACGAAATGTGCACCATTAGATCTTCTATATTTTTACTACTACCAAGAGAATCATCTTTTAGGCAAAACATTTGTTGCATTCGCCAACGGTCTCAAGTAAATATGCTTGTCTCAAATGTCTTTTCTGCCAAAATAACGATAAAATCTATTCCCGTTGCATCTACCTGTTACGAATAAGATTTAATTGTGCTAAGATAGCTCTCTTAAAATTGCGCATCTATCTTGCTTCTTTTCACTACTCTTTCTTGCTGTCCCGTTTTACTTTAAATCTTTGCTGTTAATACTTCTTTAGATGTTACCAAGGTTAGCTACTATTTACTGCTGCGTTAAAAAAAGCAGCTTCACTGTCTTTCATCTTGCGCTTTATTCAGTCTAAACCAAGGAAACAAATCTGAATCTTGCAAAAGAATTATGTACTACTTCTAGTTATCTCGTTAAGCTCATTCTTCGCTAGTATTTGCAAGCTCTAGTAAAACTTTCTGTCACCGTTTACACTACTACTGCATTCATCCTCTAATTTGAAGCTTTTAGCAATGAGTGTCTTTTGATAGAATCTGTGTAAAGAAGGTTTGATATCAGTAAATAACTTCGTTTGATTTTTCGGTAAAACCTATAAAATTTTGTCTGTTTGATACCTCAGGTGATACTCATACACATGTTTTAATAAATCTCTAGGAGGTTTTCTTCGTTTTGCTTGATTTACATCCAAGCTTTGTTACTAGTGAGTGTACTTCAGTTATGTTTTACTGCCATTGCCTGCGGCTTTGTGATCATTCTCTGAGTAAACTAAACACTAACACTGCTTATCAGGTTTATCCTGTCGATAGACTTGGGACGTAATTGTGCTTTCAAACAATTAAGGATTGATAGTTGGTAGTTTGCTAGATTCTACTCTGTTTTTGGGTACTGCTATATTCTGGACAATTTTAAAACATCCCTCTGTTTTTAAGATAATACTTCATTTGTTACCAGTCTTACTGAAGGAAAAATGCTACTATAGATTCTGCTGCCGCTGCAATTGCTAGACTGTTGCACAAGCAATACTAGCTTTCTATATACTTTCCTTTTCATCTGTTTTGCTGTCGTTAAATACTCATTCTAATAGAAGCATTTCTCTACGTCTACTTGGTTCATAGTTTGCTATATTCTTAGTTTCTGCCCAGAATTGTGCTACTGCTTTAAACTACCGCAGAATCTTTGTTTCTCGATTTAAGTTTTGCCTTGACTGATACTTCATGCTCATTTCTCAACTATTTTGTTGCTGATAAATGCCTCATTTCTAGTGCAATATTTTGCTGCACCTTAAGCTCTCCGAATTACTAAATCTTCTTCTACTCAAGTGCCTACTTTTTGTTCTACCTTGCCATACTTCTGGTTCAGGATTTTGGCTCTGTTTAAAGTACCTACTCTAATACGTTCTTCACTTACTGGGGCAATTTCATGAGAAAACCTCATCTGCTTTGGAAACTACCATTCAGAAAAGTATTCTTCTACTAGATTATGGCAATTATCAGATTTGTTCTGATTATCTAAAATCAAATTGGTCACAGCTGTTATGGAAAGCTATTATTTACAATATATTACACGGTCTGCTGAAATCAATCTCATTTTATGCTTGGTCAGACCTGTTACAACAAAGATTCAAAATCCCATTTACCACCATACCCAAAGCATCATCTTTGTATTATGTATGTTGGCTTAAAATACTCAGTTGCAGTGTTATAATATATGCTCTACTTCTGCTGTGATCTATTCACTATAGCCTGCTTATCTCTACATAATATGTACTTTTGTTCAGTTTTTAACCAACGTACCGGTTAGGATTCATGAATAATGCAGTCTGATGTGAGATAAAATGTGGTTGACAAAGCTGATTGCATAACTTGATTATAGTTATATTCACTACTGCTTTTTTTTAATATATTGGTTAAACAGTATCTCAGCCTTCACATCTTGAATATGGCGCAAACTCAAAACTGATTAAGTATTGCCATATGTTGCTTTCCTCCACAATGATTGGGTGTTATACAACAACAGTATAAGCTGCTTTGCTGCCTCTGTGTGCTTTAGTATGTTTATCTACACATTGGTAGATGACGGCATGTCCAAATCTGACTTCAATTGATTTTTTCAGGACTAACTCGAATCTGTTTTAAGTATCTTCTGATAGATATAAGACGGTGGACTGTCTAGAAGAGCTACAAAGAAGTGCGAAGATAAGAGATCTTCATCAGTAAGAACCAGCCGGAGGATAAAAGAACAAAATCCTGGGGAAGGGTGCTTGCCGATTGATTAACTGCCAAGGTGCTGTCGCAATCAGAGTATTATACCCACATCATTACAGCCGGATAGAAGAAAGAATTCTTCAAGCATACAAAAATAAGGCTCAGCTTTCAATAGCGCTGAAACACTAAACCAGTCCAGATAGGCCAAAATGTCAATGGTCCGGGCAACATAACACATGGGATTTCTAGAATCATTCCACTTTTTAGCAAAGCCGCACCAAATGTTATTCCTGAAGCGGCCGCTTGAAGACGTTTTTATCATTTTAAATGCCCCCAAGTTTGTAAAAATCTATGACTGCAAAAAATCAAAAGTATCATCAAAAAATCCATGGCGCTCTCATAGGCCCTCTGGTGGCGCTTTCATAGGCCCTCTAGTAAAAGAAAGCACCGGCCAACGACCGCAGGCATTGTGCCTTGAAAGTAAAAGAAAGCACCGGCCAACGAGCCGAGGCATGCCTTGAAAGTAAAGAAAGCACCGGCCAACGACCGCAGGCACTTGTGCCTTGAAAGTAAAAGAAAGCACCGCCAACGAGCCGCAGGCACTTGTGCCTTGAAAGTAAAAGAAAGCACCGGCCAACGAGCCGCAGGCATGCCTTGAAAGTAAAAGAAAGCACCGGCCAACGAGCCGCAGGCTATCATGCCTTGAAAGTAAGCACCGGCCAACGAGCCGCAGGCTATCATGCCTTGAAAGTAAGCACCGGCCAACGAGCTGCAAGCTATCATGCCTTGAAAGTAAGCACCGGCCAACGAGCCGCAGGCTATCATGCCTTGAAAGTAAGCACCGGCCAACGAGCCGCAGGCACTTGTGCCTTGAAAAGTAACACTATGGGTTGAAATGAAACCCGGCCATCGAGCCAACAAAAAAAGAAAACCCATCTCTGGACCCATCAGGAGCTCTGGTCGCTTGTAATGGGTGCATTATTAGGTGTGGGACGCCACACCGTACCTCGATCCAATACCTTCTAAAAGGAAACACTTTAGAAGGGTATGATCATAAGTACCATCCTTTGGCTACCACAAGCAAAGATGGGAAAAATATATTAAAAGGAAGTACCATTCTTTGGCTAGCATAAGCAAAGATGGGAAAATATGTTATCTTTATTCTCGCTTTAAGGGAATTATCATCCTTTGGCTACCATGAGCAAGGATTGAATCATTATATTATCTTACCCTTGAAAAAGGGAATGGTTCTTAATAAAAGAACCATTGGTCTTCTTTATGAAGATCTTATTATGGATTCATGGACTTCTGGATTTCTGGCATTCTTATATTGTATATCAGAACATCAGGGGATCCATCCATCAAAATATTATGGGATCCATCCATCAAGATATTATGGGATCCGTCCATTAAGATATATTATCTCAAGGATTTATGTCCCAGAATTTCCAATTTGTCAGATTCAGAAGAAAGACACTTGTGGGACTTTTGGTTGTACTAATTATACCAATTTTTTGTAAGTTCATGTTTCTTTGTAAAAACTAAAGAAAAAGAACTTGTGGGACTGGGGGATAGGAGAAAGGAAAAAATGTAAATTTCTATCTCTCTTTTTTGTAAGTTCCACTTTTTTGAGTACTAAAAGTAGAACTTGTGGGACTAATGAGAAGGGCAAGAATGTGACGAAGACAAAAGATCAAAGCGGTCCACACCTTAGACCCCGGCCCAGACCATGAGCCTCCTTCAGGACCCTGTTCAGGCTCCAATTTGGGCACCAAGCATCAATCCGGGTCTTAGGCCGCATGACCAGGTCCTATATTCCGGCCTCACACTCCATGATCGGGTCCTATATTCCGGCCGCACTCTATGACCAGGTCCCATATTCCGGCCCCGTGCCCCATGACCGGATCCCGCACCTCACACTTTGGGACCGGAAGGCTTTAAGGAGAGATGTGCCAAAATTAAGAAGGTTGCTCCAATAAAGTAATACCACATGTATAAGGATTAAGAGATAGACTTCACCCTAGAAAGTCTATAAATAGAGATGAGAGGCTCACTTGTAAGGGGACACATTATTAGAAGGGGGAGAAAACACTAGAAAGCTCCCTAAAGTTGTAATACCAAAGAAGGGAATAAAGATATTGTCTAGAAGTGGATGTAGGCCGGATATTGGCCGAACCACTATAACTCTCGGTGTTCTGTACGTTTGTGAGAATGAAGGAACCAAGTTAAGTATTTTCAGTATCCGCAACATTTTCTAACATTTAATCCATTTGCTCATCATGGTGAGTGGTCTCACTGTCATCGAATCCTGAATCACTTAACGGTACCGACTCATTGATGGTATTGAAGGTGTGGGCGGTACTTGCGTAACGTGGATCATGAGCACTTGATGATGTTGAAGCACTAGCTGCAACAGTTTCTCCATGAAAATTCCATCTTCTGTAATGTGGCATGAATCCACGGGACTTAAGATGAATCTAATTTCCTCAATGTCTACATATTTCCTTACGACCCCACAGTCAACACAAGGACATGAAATATTGTCCGCCTTTGTTCTATCCTTGTGTTGCACTGCCGCTTTGAGGAACTCTTTCAGCTTCTCATCAAAGTAGATCCCCTCGATCACCGTACATCCAGTCACGCTCCATTCTATATGTGAAAACAAAACAAGTTTAAGATTGATTTGTCTTTCAGTTTCGTCTGCAGTGTATATGGAGCATGTTTCTACTGGATGTACGGTTGCAACCAAACTCAGCACTACTCTATGGTTCCAACCAAACTAACGTAGCCTAAGTACTTTAACGTTCCAACGTAACTAATCTAGCCTATTCTAACAATTCTAACATATAATTTAACTTCAACAAATCATTGCATTATTAAAACAAAAAATAAAGTTTAATTACTTACTTGTTTTAAGGTTGTACAGAGGGGAAGCTAGGAGACTGCTTGGTGATGGGCTGGGAAAGTACTGGTACAAATCCAATAGAAAATTCAGAAGACCTAACAAAGAAAAGTAAAGATTTTTATACACAAATAACAAATAAAATTAATTAATAAGACTAATACGATTCTAGAAAAAATTCAGCATGGCCTTTGCGTAATCGTGTTAATCCCATGCTTATCATTAAGCTGCATTCACCAAATCTTATTTACCACGAAATAAATTCAACAATTGACAACAACCATCCTTATTCACAATCACTCAATATTAACCACAACCACTTTTTCGCAATTATTAATTAAACAAACAAAGAGAAAAGATAGATGAAGATGTTACCTTTTCACTCTTACTCTATAACAGAAGAAATGAGGAAGAAGAAGTAGAGACCACCCCAATTACTGCAGACAGCGGGGAAGCAAGGAAATAATATTAGGGGGGCAAGAAATCATTATTAAAGCATTATCACATTAAGAAAATAAAAAGAAAAAAAATATAGATGAAGATGTTACCTTCCGCTCATGCTGCACAACAGAAGAAATGAGGAAGAAAGAGAAGCGTAGAGACCACCCCAATTACTGTAGACAGGGTGAAGCAAGGTAATAATATTAGGGGGGCAAGAAATCCATTACTATAAGCATTATCATATTAAGCACGTATATACTGCAATGTAATGGGGAGAACATAGATGTATAAATTTATAGATCTTACCACTTTATTAATGTGAAAACTTGAAATTAATTTTTTAATAGTTTGAGAATAAGAACAAAATGATTTGTAGTTTTATTTACGCCGGAGATGTTGTACCCGCCCGGCAAATGAGGATTGACGAGAAAGTGGAAATGAATCGTTGTGATGATGATAATGATGATACGTACTATGATGGGATACAAGGTGATGAATCGATTGATGCTAAAGCGAAATGTTGGAGATAAAACCATATGTCGTATAAGGGACATTCTCAACTAACTTTTTGGTTTTGGGAAATGTGGAGAGCATATGGGTGAGAATCAAATTGATGTTTTCTGGTTAGAAATCATATTTCAAGATTTAGTTTTTTTAAAGGATTACCATATTAATGTCTAAGCATCAATAGTGACAATCTTCAAAAACATAAATTAGGACCATTAATTAAGTTATATATATACATATATTTATCCAATTAGCCAATAAATGTTTCTTCGATTGAGTTTGTACAAATGGGGAATTACATAGCAGTACACTAGGTGTTTGTAGTTGAAATGGTCATTTTATATGGTGAGAATGAGTTTTATATCATAAAATAATTTTGAATGGCACAAAAACAAGTCGTTATTGTGACAAAAGTATTTCGTGATTTTTCATTGAATTATAAAAAAAACCATTAAAGTAAAAAAAAAAGTAACCTGAACATTAACCAAATGCTTGAAGAGGAAAAATTATTTTGATTCACTATCTAACGAAAATGAACGTTGTCAAAGTGAAGTGGGTTTCATGAATTTGAGCATAAACTTTACCTATTGTATAATGGATAATGTGCTAGGTTGGATATCAATAAAGTCCTAGATATTCCTAGAATCGGGTTGTGGATCATATCACAGGGATATTGTTTCAAAACATATATGTTATATATAACCTCTTTTTTAGCTAAAAAATTTAATTCAATAAGAACATACTAACATTACAGAATAAAAATTATATGTAAACATCCAACAAGACAATGCGCTTACAAATTAAACATTGTCAGTAAAAATTAAGCATTTTCCTAATATAGTTCATAAAAAACACATATAATGAAAGGTTATGATAAAATAAGTCAAATCTAAAGTCTTAAATTATTTTAAGGTTGTCTTTAGTTTTTTCATCAATCATAGCAAATAATAATTAGCTTCAAGTTTTTCTCATAAGCGTGTCTTTGATTTCTCACTAAACCAGGAACGTCGTGACTAGTCAAGATGACAATTATATTCAAATGGTTTCACTTCATACTCCTATATATAGTCATGAGACCAATGTTTTCTAGTCATTATAGGCTTTCGCCTATCAAGAATTGATCGACAATGTCTGGGTCGTATGCAGAGGCACAAAAGCAAAAATATCAACTCAGCCTTTTATCGAACACCTTATATGCACAACTATATACTTGTTAAATAATATATCTATTTCAAATTATGCACAAAAAACTAAACAATCAATAACTATATTACAACTAGTTATTCAATCAACAAGACAATAATTAACATATTTCGAAGTTAGAATTCGGAATTAATACCTAGGGTTTACCGCAACATTCGCCGGA
>CM041782.1:284703447-284746713 GCA_023374045.1 Limonium bicolor | reverse complement strand
ATGTTAAAAATTAAGTGAATGTGTTGATCTCCCAAAGGAACGGGGACCAGAAGGTGTCCATCGCGACCGGGTTCTGCGGGATCACAATGTATATAAAAGATATTTTTGATTGTTATACATGCTATTACATGTTGTGTGGTATGTGTAATAAATAATATTTTGACCTTGAGTTCTAAAAGTGTATGTTATCAAGACCTATGAGTCTAAATTGAAATACCCCAAACCTTGATATGTTGTTAAACATTTAAACTATGGTATGTAAAGACTAAAAAGAGCCTTAGAAACATCAGTGAACAATTTAAACCATAGTAAAATGCAATAAAGCACTAAGACATAGCTTGAGCAAAAAACATGCTCTAAGCTTGGAGTGAACTTGGTTGGGACCCAAAGAGCCTACCAAAACTTAATAATATTCAATTATGATATAATAAGGCTAATTAAGCCCTTAGGAAACTTTGGTAGACAGTTAAACCAAACAAAACACAAGAATATATCTTAAAGTCAATAAGAGCAAAAATGTGCTCTAAGCTTGGGATAAATTTGTATAAGACCTAATGGTGATACCTATACCTTATAAATATGTTAATGAACATATTAAATCAATTACCATAGAAAACCAAGCTTGAAAACAAGTTAAAACACAAAAAGTGCTTTAAGGAGTCTTAAAGCACGTTTTTGAAAAATTGTCTTGTAAATGAGTTTTGAATGGCTAAATGTCCATCATTACTCTTTAATTAACATGTGTACTATATAGTATCACATTTGGAAGTCTATATCAATGGGAAATCAAAAATTTCACATCTATGTGCCTTGTTTTAGTGAATAGTGACTAAGATAAGCTAGTTTGTAACATATGTTATTATAAGTAATTAAATTGGAAAATAAAGACTAAAATACCCCTTACATAATAAAGGGGGCCGGTTTTCTTATATGGGATGACTCATCCCCTTGTTAATTGATAAGATAGAAAAAAATAGCAAAAGTAAATAGTTACTTTACTTAAATATCTAAACAACTTACCTTTTCCTTCATTCTCTCATTTCCCTTCATTTCACACGTCTTCTTCCTCCCTTCTTGCTCTCTTCTACGGTTTGCTACAGCACCACCATCAACCTCCATCTTCCATTGTCAATATTTCCTAGCTCACTTAACTAAATCAAAAACAAACACCACCATTCTCTTTGTCTCATCAAGCTTTTCATTCTTATCCTTTCAAAATCCCAAGAGCTCCATTTCGGTTCCAAGAGGAATCACCATGGGAGGAGCTTGAGCTCACCTTTTCACATATTATTGTTCTCCTTTGCTTCAAGGTAAGGAAACTCAAAGAAAAATGATGTTTCCTTCATGTTTTGTGTTGTCCGAAAATTCACCTCACAATGGTGTCTTTACCTTGCTTGTTTAGCTTCATTTAAACCTTCCAAGGGCTAGGAGGAGTCCTCTCTTGATACTTATTCAAGCTCTCTTTCCATTCCAAGGTAAAACAATCATTTAAATACCTTAGAATAATATATGTAACTAGGGTTTACAATGAGATGAAGCTTAAAGCTTGTGTACTCATTATATTATTTGTATAATGTTTAGAACTTGACAAGCAACTAAAAGCCTTGCCAATTTAGTCAAGGAAACAAGAAAGAAGTTTGTGAGGAAAAGAGGTAAATGTGCTAACCTAATGTGGTTTAATGTCTTAGGAGAAATGAGCTTGTATTGCTTATGAAAATGATTTAAGGAGCCATGGGAAAATGACTTAGAAGAATGCTCTCAAGGGCTTAGTAAAAGGCATATGTATTGTTGAGTGTATTTGCAGGTCAAAGGCAAATACAATGTGGGAAATTCAGTGTTTATGATTTATGCATCTTAAGGGCCTAAGAGCCATGTTATTTAAGGGCCTAAGTGCCATGCAATTTAAATTATGCACTATATTGTGATGTAGTGCTAAATGTGTGAAGCTTGTGTATAAGAATGTGTTTGATGGATTTTAGTGTTCTTGGTTGTTTGGTGGTGAAGACAATGTGTCTTGGTTTAGTAATGCTCTAGGAGATTTCATGTCAAAATTTAGGTAATAAACAAGAAGTTCTAAGGGTTTAAAATGAGTTGGTAAGTTAGGAAATGTTTAAAATGGTTAAGTGTTCAACTAGTGGAAGAAACATGTATTATGGCGTTTAAAGATGTAAAAAGGGCTTAGGCAATGTTATAGAGGATTTAGAATGCAAAAGAATGCTTTGGGACATTTCAAGATTCATGGTGAGATTGTATTTAAGACTTGTGTATTGTTGGTGAAAAAGGGATGAAGTGATTTGTGCATGGGAAGCTATAAACTTGTAAAGATGTTCAAGGAGTTGTTTAGAAAGAAAAGATGCTTGGGAGATGATGTAGTAGTGGTTAGGAAACATTGTGGGCATAGTGGTTATCATAGGTATGAAACACCACTTGGAAAACTAAGGAGGAAATAACATAAATGTTAGGAATTTCGGTATGAAATGAGTATGTGTTTAATGTGATAGATAATGAGTTTCGTGGATGTTGTATGAGGGTACAAGTGTACCAAATGATGTTAAGATACAATTGGAGGCCTTAGCAGAAGTTTGGAGAGGATTTGACAATGTTTGGGCATATTTTGGTGGCGTCCGACCCAGGGGTCCGACCCAAGTTTGGGTCGGACGGCCTCTGTTAGACGTCAGTATTAGGTTCTAGAACGGTCCGACCCAGAGGGCTTGGGTCGGACATGGGTCGAACGTGTGTGCTCTAAGTCTCAAGAATGGTCCGACCTAGATGGTTGGGTCCGATATGGGTCGGACAGGTGTATTTAAAAGACGGGAAAAGTCTCTGGAACGGTCCGACCCAGTTGTGGGCGGACGGTGGGTCGGACGGCCCAAAGTAAAAAAAAAAAAGATTGTTTAAGGTTATAGGATGGTGGGGATATTAAGTAATGAGGTTATAAGATTTTTAAGGACAGTTAAGTGAGTTATAATGACAATTTAGTGGGGGAAAAGTTGTATTAAATGTAAAAGTAAAACAAGTTAAAATGGAAGTTATGTAACTAAGTTAACGGGGAAAAGTTATAAGCATTAGACTTTAAACAATCATGTTACCTCGATGTTAATAAAGTACATGTAATGTTATCAGTTGTTCAAGAATTGCTCGAGGAACAAAAGTGGACATGATAAAGTGGACTCCGGTGACAGGTATGGTTTTCTTGCAACCTGTGTCCTACCGGATTACACCGGCTTGTATGCCATTGAAAAGTATAATTGGCTCCTCCCATCTTACAACGAGTAGGACACTAAGAGTCTTTATTCCTTTCTTTTGTGTTACAATTCTAGAGAGCTTTCTTGTTTCTCTCTCTTCCAAAATTGTGTCCCTTACAAATGAGCCCCCTTCTCTATTTATAGACTTCTAGGGTGAGGTCTACTCTTAACCCTTGTACATGCGTTATCCCTTTATTGAGCAACCTTCTTTATTTTGGCACTTCTCTCCATGTAAAGCCTTCCAGTCTCATAGTGTAGGATGCGGGATCCGGTCATAGAGCACGGGGCCGGAATACGGGACCCGTCATAGAGTGCGGGGCCCGGAATACGGAACCTGATCATAGAGTGCAGGCCGGAACACGGGACCCGATCATGTAGTGCGGGGCCGGAATACGGGACCCGATCGTGGAGTGCGGGGCCGAATATAGGACCTGGTCATGCGGCCTAGTACCCGGATTGATGCTTGGTGCCCAAATTGAGCTGACAGGTCCTGAAGGAGGCTCATGGTCTGGGCCGGGGTCTAAGGTGTGGATCGCTTGACTTTTTGTTTTGTCACATTCTGCCCTCTCATCAGTCCCACAAGTTCTACTTTGGTACTTAAAAAAGGAACTTACAAAAAACAAGATAAAAATTTACAAGCTTTCTTACCTTTCCTTTCTCATATCTCCTAGTCCCACAAGTTCTTTTTCTTTTAGCTTTTACAAAGAAAAATGACTTACAAAAAGGTTTGGTACAATAAGTACGATAAAAAGTCCCACAAGTGTCTTTCTTCTGAAATCTGACAAATTGGAAATCCGGGACATAAATCTTTGAGATAATATATCTGGATGGATGGATCCCATAATACCTTGGTGGATGAATCCCTTATGTTCTGATATACAATATTTTGCTTATACTTGCCAAAGGATGATAATTCCCTTAAAGGGAGAACATAGATAATATATTTATTTCCCAACTTTGCTTATGCTAGCCAAAGGATGGTACTTGTGATTCAAGTATGGCATGGCGTTCCACACCTAACAATTCACCCACTACAGGCGACCAGAGCTCCTGATGGGTCCAGAGATGGGTTTTTGGGTTGGCTCGATGGCCGGGTTTCATTTCAACCCAAAGTGTTACTTTTCAAGGCATGATAGCCTGTAGGTGTTACTTTCAAGGCATGATAGCCTGTAGGTGTTACTTTTCACCATGGATATGCAAATCTATTGCAGAAAGTCCATGGGTAGGTGTTACTTTCAAGGTATGATAGCCTGTAGGTGTTACTTTTCACCATGGATATGCAAATCTATTGCAGAAAGTCCATGGGTAGGTGTTACTTTCAAGGCATGATAGCCTGTGCTCTTGCTTTCTCTAAATACTTCAGGGGGTGATCAGTCCCCTGGCAAAAAGTACCTGCACTTTCTTTAAAAGATTCGTTAGCTCTTTTAAGACAGAGTAGGACATGTTGCACATGATAAATATTTTAAGATATCAAATCAGCTTGTAATTGAGCATAAACCAAGGTCAAGCTCAATAGACTTATGTAATAATAGACAAGTCTGGTAATCATATTTAGAATCATGCATTTAGTTAACGCTGAATGAAGTATTCTATAACCAAAATACTCAAGGTGGTTTTATGAGTTTCGAACATTCTCATCATGCCCGTTTCCCAGCTGAAAACATAGACAATAGATTAGCCTAAACACTGTCTATGCAGCAGCTCAATATTCGTGACATAGTGCCTGGGAAGAGCAAGACAAGTGGGTGAGTTATGAACTTTATTCCCAAGAAGCATGACAGGAGTAGGCATGGAATTTTGTTTCCATAAGTTGGATTTCAACAGCAATATCACAATGCAATAAAACAGAATGGTGTGTGAGCGTTTTTAAGAGATTGGTCACTTTCAAGCGGGCCTTGCCATGTTTAAGAGGCGACACAAAGTCAAGCAGAACTGAAGCAGATATGAACCGCTTGCCAGCTCATAATAGATCACGACTAGAGGAGTTACCATGCGAAAACTTGTTTTAAAACCTTATCATGCTGTATCTGCAATTTTAGAGTGTAGAAATATAGCACCAGTGCGTTTTAGATCAGCAAACAGCAGCAAAAAAGATTATTGTACAACAGCTCCAAAAGTGCAGAATAACATAACCGACAGTAATTAAAGGTGTGCATTGCACTGATTTTTAGTTCAAACAGACCATAATAGTTCTATAATTGCGGCAGCGAGAGTACTTAAAACAGCAGTCAATCTGGGTAAAAGCTGGACTAATCTTGAAGCAAACTAGGAGCAGATTTTCTGAGCAATAAGATAAAGTATATATTCAGAGAACTGCTGGTAATCATGTATATTTAAGGTAGCGCATCACAAGCAGTTTAAGGACTGAGTCCATAATTTTGCCCGTTTAATCAGCAGAGATTCATGACTTAATAACTGAGCATGTAGCAGAAATCAAGTTAAACTAATTATAACTATTCCAAAATTTTAGGTTGGTTTTCAATCAGATTATATACCTTTGTCTGTCAAGAGTAATGGCATAATAAAGCTATAACATTGCTGCATAATTGCTGAGTATGCAGGAGTATGACCAGCAGCAAAGGAAGGAAACCTTATTCACTTCTATCCATACCCTTATCATAAACAATCAAAGAGGAAAGAGTTTTTGAGCCAATAATTCAGTTTGTCACTACCTTTGTGAACTACCATTGTTGTTACTAAAGTTCTATAGAACCTCAGAAAAGATAAATTGCATCATGTAACTTCATATTAGCTCTTAGTTTTATATAAATCGATACCAAGTTAGGCATATATTAGCCGGAGAAGAAGTGCAGTCTAAAAAACTGTCAAGATATTTTCATGCAACAGCTGTAACTTCAGAGTCATGCAATAGTAACATAACTGCAGTGGGGCTGCGCAAGAGCGTATGAGTAGTGTTTTAAAATAAGCAGGAAATGGGTTGTCAATTTATACCGAGCTTAACGCCCTCATACCTTGCCATGTATCTTACCAAAACAATATGAGGTTGTATCCGGTACCGATCCCAGGGTCTGCTGAACCTTCCTCCTTACTTGCGATCAACTTTCTCATTGTATAGAGGGCTCCTTTGCTCAGCAGTTGTTCAGATTGGTGGTGCATTTGTTACCCTGCTCCAGCTTTATGTATAATGGCCAGGCGGCATAGCTGAAGACTATGAACTACTAAGAAGGCTAAATGAGATGGAGAGTTAGTTTCACAACTTTGATTGAAGGTTCTACTCATGTTCATATGACTGTTTTAAAACAGAAAAAACTATGAGGCAACTTTAATCATTACCTATGAAACTAATTTGTGTCGCATATGTAACAGTGATATAAACACCAAAATAGAATGATAGAAACAGCAAATCAGGCTGGGCTCAAGAAATATAAAGGTTGACACTCACACAAGAAGTATTTCGAATGAATAAACTTAATAGTAAATATAATCTGCTAGAAAATGCCGATTGTAGAATAGCCGTAGGGACCAAGGAAAACCAAAGTAGGCATTCATCATAGACTTGTTTAGCTGTAGCATACAGATACAACGACGCATAATAACATGATTTCATAAAAACAGGAACATTCAGAGGTATAAAGGCCAGAATTATTTAAGAGCTGTAGAAGAAGTCTTTCAATATAGCAGCAATGATTTAATTGAAACTGTATACCTTCTCAGGTCCAGATCATAATGAAGTTGTGAAAGACATGGTGCTTGTCAAAAAGTTGCAGCTCTTATGTTAACTGATAATCAGATGCTAGAAGTAACCATGTTACTGCTGTATAATAAGCCAGTGACTGGGTATTGACCATCCAACGGATTGAAAATGATAACCTAAAGCAAGCGAGGCATTGTTGTGCATGATTTATGAGGTGCATCAGAATATTTAATCAGAAATGAGGTAGTCAACAGCAACGGAGTAGCTGAGAAAAGAGTGTAATCGAGAGCTTAACCTTGTCTGATTATGCGTCAGCAATAAACAGAGACTTTACTTTGACAAAAATTTGGGGGGCAATCAAACAAGATTATTCATGTGATCAGTCATGACAGCAAGCAGAGTTTGTAGGTTTTGAAACTATTAAGGGTATGCAGAGGCAGCAACACTAGCAGCATGAAAGAATACAGTATTTTAGCTTCTAACTGCATGAAATTGATTATGGACATGGTTAAACCACTGATATAGTTGTAGAACAGTTTCGTAAGCGGGAACAATTCTTGCAAGGATAAATGCAGAGCTAAGGTAAGGTGTATAGAGCAACTAGAGCACAAGTCATGGGTTTTTGGGCTTCGTAACTACACAGGGGAGTTCGATTCTTGTTATTATGTTTTAGCTTTAGAACTGCTGGAAAAACAGTGTTGACCGAGAAGTAAACAAAAGCAGTAAAGACTTGTTATGTACCATAGTTTCAATCCACAATTGAGACCAACAACAGTAAAATAAACTTTAAACAAGATCAGGTGCAACTATGCTCATATTGAGGCTTTAATCTCAAACTTTGGAAAAGAAATGTAATAGGCTCTAACCTGAGCAGCAGAGATCGTCCATAAAGTGTGATAGTAATAGTAACCGGTTGTAAGCTTATCAGAATCGCAACCAGAAGACACTATAAGAAACTTGGGCTTGTTAATAAAACGTTTACAACCATGCTTGATCTCGATTTCAAGTCCCTTGTAAACTTCCAAAGTAAAATTCGGAAGCATGAACATTAACATAATCATGTTTTTAAATATCAGAAAGAATGCAGTTTTTAAACCGTGCAATCAAGCATTTCTGATTGGGCTCTTATCATCATTATTGCAAGGTTGATTTAGTGTCAGGATTGTACCTTGGCTTTTTGAGATGAGAGTGATTGGAGAATACAAGACTACAGGTTAGCCTTGCCCTGGACGTGAACAAGCACCTCTCCTTGTTCCGCCTGGATTATAGGTTGATACTCGGGGAGAAGCACCTGATAGCCGTAGCAAGCAGATGTCTAACAATTGTTTCATAGTAGCTGATCACTAATGCATTTTTTATCTTTAGAAAAGAATAATTTGATGATTTGTATGTGAAGCTTGAGTAATCAGCCAAAACATGTGGATTGGGCAACATCTGTAATTAGCACAGCAGGAAAGCGTCGACAAAGGAGGAGTTTATATTGCATGCTCTGCACTCCTTCTTCCTTTGAAAGATGTTGCTGGAAGTATAATATAAGATTTTAGGAGCAAAAACAGTGCAATTTCTAAACGGTTCCTTATTAATGACAAATGAATCGGTTAAGAACATTCAACATAAAGATTAGTAAAACAGAAACAGGAATCAAGTGTCCTTATGAGAGCAACTAGTAGTAAATGCTCCGGAAGAACTTTTAAGTAAATGCTCTATGAGTAAAGTTTTAAAGAACGTAAACTAATGAACCAATGTATTTTAATCTGACGAAATAAGAAAGAATCAGGCAGAAATTTTTGTATAAAACTGATCATAAATCATCCTAATCAGAGCTGTTTTAAAACCAGAAACAAAACAACCTTCAAAGCTTCTTTTGTCAAGGTTGGAAATGGGCATAATTTCAAAACTCCGAAACTGCTAACAATATCATAGGAGAAATCATGATATAAGTAGCCGCCGAAATAGCTTATTGTATGTATAGTAACAAAGATCTAAATCCATAATGCAAAAGGGAGCAGCAACTGCGAAAGTCAATTCAACAATGCAACAATAGTAACACTTATGAAGAATTCAGATTTCAATACCGTTCATAACTAGATGGTTCAAAAAAAAAAGAACAGTTTAATCTCTGATTTCAAAGAATATGTCAGAATTAATTTTGATCGTGAAAGCACATATTCAATAATCAGTAAAACAAAAATAATTGTTTGGGCAGAAGCACTTAGCAAGCAGAGGTTTGCATCATGTCAATCCTGTTTATGTTCAGCAACAGACCTATACCTGGCTCAATCAGAACCAGTCACAATAATATAATATCTTCAAGAATTTAGACTGCTAAAGTTGAGTACCAGATCATAACAGGCATACATTCCTTGTGAAAGTCAGAAGCGAAACCTGTCTTAATAACAGCTCACAGATATCAGCTCTGTTATTTTTCTGGATGGAACTTAAATCAAAAAGAAGGTCTAAATCATTGGCGAAACCAGAGCATAACTCCACTCTCTATTGAGCAAAGATTTTCATATCTTATTCATAATAGTAAGAACTAGCGATGAGCATAATTATGCTATCAATTCAGAAGAAGAGCTAACTTACAAACCTCTAGCTCATTGTCTTCTGTCTTTTTACTTTTCATGATTGTTACGAGCGTGACTTAGGTTTAGAATCGTACCTTGAATTTTTGAGAGGAAAGGAAATTATTGAAGATATGTTTCTTTGATTGAGGTTAAGCTCGTATTTCGGGCTCCTCTCGTGGCGCCTTTCTCCTCTTCTTTGGTGTTGCCTTTGTCATGCTTCCGGCGTAGCAGTCCCGTGCCCGGTCAAGGAGCTTCCGGTCGTTGTCCTCCGGCTTCCGGCAAGGAACTTCCGGCCAATGCCATCCGGTCAGGGAAAACTTCTTTATCCGGTCGAGAAATATGAGCTATCGGAGATCCGTAGCAAATTGCGGCCAATTCAAATTACGGCAGTACTATGATGAAGGAGCAAACTCAGAACATCATGCGCAGAATTCTTCAAAGTTTCGGACTGGTGGAATCGTTCTTTAAATCTTGTTTCATCGCCTCAGGCCTTTGGAATTTGAGCAATCCTTTGTCGTCTGGGCCTTGTTCTTGAGGATGTAGTCAAGGAAGTTGAATCGTCTTCCGGTCATGGTTTGAGATGCGGCCAAGGTGGTCCGGCTACTGAGATGCGGTCGAGAGAGTCCGGTCACTGGGATGCGGCCAAGGAACTGATCATTGGGATGCGGCCAAGGGAATCTTGTTCCAGAGTTCGACGATCTTCGTTTGTTGCTTTAGGTTGGAATGCCAGGACCCACATCTGGTCAAGGTACATCCGATCATTGTTGCTTGGCTTCTGGATTGATTGCCGGAGTTACTAAGTGACTTTAATTTTGATGTCGCTATTGAACTGAGGACAAATTATTTCTGCTTTTTCTTCCTGCTGACAGTCTTGCTTTTGAGATAAGGCAGAGGTAACGCCCGATCGGATGAGGCACCGCATCATATATCTTCAATTGCTGTAGGCCGGATCATATATCTTCAAAGGCCACATCAAAAATCTTCAATCGCTGTAGGCCGGATCATATATCTTCAAAGGCCGCATCAATATATCTTCAATCGCTGTAGGCCGGACATTGTTTGATTTCGATGGAGAAAGGCTGCCCTGGCCATCTGTCTTAGACCGTTTGCTACAGGTTGGGTTGAACTTTCTTGACTAAAGCCATGGTGATGTTACTCCTGGTCAAAGAGTACCCGACTTCTGGAATTCAGATGTTGCCCGACCTCAAGGCTTTTATTTTCAAGTTTATAAAACCTGGAGTAAAAATTGGTCAGAATGAGGATGATACAGGAAAAGTTGAAGTAACGACAAAGAAGTCATCGTAAGCCAGAAATGAGAAATTTCCCTTTTGAGTCTGCCGGATCCGTAATTTTTCACGATATTCTGAGTGATGCGCCCATTTTTGAAATCTGAGAGCTCGCCACTTCTTGAAGTGAAGATCAGCTTTCGATCTTCATTATTGAATATCCGTTCACATTCTTTCGGCTCTCCAACTTCGAATTTGTTATTCGCTGGCCTTCTTGACGATTGAGACTCGAGATCGCTCATGGTTTCCGCTGGTGGATAATTGCCTTATTTCTCGATCAAACATTTCTTCAATTGAATTATCCTAGACTTGTGGTATAATCATGGTTTACTTCTAAAATCCCGATTTGGTGTGAGGACTTCACAAATCCTCTTTCTGAAATGTGTTTTGAGCTTGAAAGAATTGAATCTTCGAATCCTCGGGAGTTTGATCTTCTTTCGCCCCTTGATTCTTTATATCCTAAATTCAATCTGGCGCTTTGAGTTTATCTTCGAGAGTAACTTGAGATATTGATAGCTTCGGGCTTAATCGTATATCGGTGTCCAACTGAGGCCGGAATCTCATCGACTGACGGAAGAATTGGATACCTATTCTCTGTGGTTGAGAATAGCCAACTTTGATAGATTTCCCACTTCATTCGCTCTTCAAAGTTTGGAGAGTTTACACTCTCCTACGAGACGGTGATTGCTCCCTCGTGGCTCGCGTTCTGGATTACAAAGATCTTACTTTCGTTTTGCCGTCTCTACAATTTCGATTTGAATCGATTTTCCTATCTCTGCTTGTACGCTTATTCGATGTTTTGGTTGCTTGTGATCCATCCTCCCGCGGATCTCCCTTTTTTTTTGCCACTTCAAATTCACTGTAGCCTTCTTTACTCCGAAACAAAAATCGTCAATGGAAACCGTGGCTTGATTAATTCGTGGTTGCTTTTTTGCTGTTCGTTTCCCACAGACGGCGCCAAATGAAAATGTATAATTGGTTCCTCCCATCTTACAACGAGTAGGACACTGAGAGTCTTTATTCCTTTCTTTTGTGTTACAATTCTAGAGAGCTTTCTTGTGTTCTCTCTCTTCCAAAATTGTGTCCCCTTACAAATGAGCCCCCTATCTCTATTTATAGACTTTCTAGGGTGAGGTCTATCTCTTAACCCTTGTACATGCGTTATCCCTTTATTGAGCAACCTTCTTTATTTTGGCACTTCTCTCCATGTAAAGCCTTCCAGTCTCATAGTGTAGGATGCGGGATCCGGTCATAGAGCACGGGGCTGGAATACGGGACCCGATCATGTATTGCGGGGCCGGAATACGGGACCCGATCATGGAGTGCGGGGCCGGAATATAGGACCTGGTCATGCGGCCTAGGACCTGAATTGATGCTTGGTGCCCAAATTGGAGCCTGAACAGGGTCCTGAAGGAGGCTCATGGTCTGGGCCGGGGTCTAAGGTGTGGACCGCTTTGACTTTTTGTTTTCGTCACATTCTTGCCCTTCTCACCAATGTGTTTTTCTGTATGTTTGCCACGCTGTAAGATAAAACATGTAATGAGTTTACAGTAATTCATTTATGTGGCGTGTTCAACTCCGATACCATTTAACCTCGGAAGTGTTAACCTTAGTTAACTGAGTCTAGGATCACATGAGAGTTCGGTATTCGGATTAAACGACCCGGACCATGGGGCGTTCTAACCACGGCTATGCGTGTGTCAAATGTGTGATATTTATGTGTGTATGTGGGGATCTCCCTTGTATGTTTAACCCAGTTGTAATACTGTATGGTGTGTAGATGTGATAGACTCCATAGTGGGGCTCTTACTAATATCTAAAAGTAAGTATGTACTAACAGTGGTGAGGAATCCGGTTAGGCCGGTCGCGCGTTGTTTGGGAGTGGGTATCCTTCTTAGCCTTACCCTCCTCTCTGTTATGTTATGGTTGTTTCCCTCACGGGTTATGATCTCCCATTAGCTTACTCCAAAGCTTAGCTATTCTGACTTATGATCGGTTTAGGGGGAACATGTGTTTGTGTGGTGTGTTCGGGCCACAAAAACCGAACCATCTTAACTTAAGTTACTCGTCCGACTATTAGGATGGTAATGAGTGTTGTATAACGAGTTTATCATTAGGGTGACACCATTCTCTAGGCTCACCAGCGAATTAACAATGTTTGGGTCGGTTCCTAAGAGGACCGCTCCCGTTATGTTATGTGTTATTGATGTAATGCAATTTCTATTGTGATGTGGTTATGTGCACGTTGTAACGTGAAAGGTGTTGTTATGTATTGCATGTTATATGTTGTAAAATGTGGAGTATGTGGATCATGGATATGAATCTCAGTTTGTGATAAGGGGCGTTTAAGGATAACCCGATTAATGGGTAGTTGTCGTCTATTAAGGAAGTAGCTCCATTAGAGGAGAAACACTCTAGGGGTAATGAATACCATGAGTGACCTATTAAGTATGGATATGTTATCTGTTTGTTGAGCCCATTGAGGCGGAATGATTCGTGTTGTGTGTTTTAAATTACATGCATGATTTAAATATAATCAACTGCATGCTAAGACGACAATTAGTTGTGCGTGGCCCGGTAGCATGTGGGCTGCGGGATTACCATACCAGCAAAGGTGCTGAGCCCCTTGGGGGCCACCCTTTCTCTTCTTTTCCTATTTCAGGTACAAGAGCTGGAAGCCGTTCGAGAGTAGGACGGGGTAGTCGTTGTACATGGGTAATCATTTAAGTTGTATATATACAGTAGGTGTAGTAAGACCGAAATTGTTATCGGCATTAGTTTGTGAAACTAGTACAGTTGGAAGGTGTATGTTGTTTCTAATGTTAATGGAAGGGTCAGTAAGGTGTAGTCGCGGGAATCTAGTCCATCAGACCGGTACAATGTATATGTAATAGCCTTGTTAGCCACGTGGGTGGTTAACGGCGTGTAACACCAACGAGTTAAGTAATGTGATGAAGTATATTTTCCGCTGCAGATTGTTATTAAATGTGTTGTTGTTGGTTGGGGTGTTACAAAAAGTGGTATCAGAGCGAAGTATCGCTCTGATGACTGAATCACCGAGCTTAGGAAGTACCGAGTTAGGATTTTAGTACTTTGGGTTAAGGGTTGAGTGATAGCGTGAAAGATACGCTAGTTAGGAGTAACCAGTGTGTACTAGAAACCTACAGTGTCCAACCCACCCTCCATAATCCCTGTTTAATAACTTGGGAAACAATGCCAAAGAGATGAAAGTCCTCTCATACTCGGGAATACCCGATCTGGTTGTTATTAAGTACCTCTAAAGGTATGGAGAACCTGTCATACGGTAGATCCCGAAAGGTGGGAATCCCGGAGACGGTTTCCATCTGAACAATGTTAACCGCATTAAATGGCGAAGAATGAGGAATTTTGTGTATAAGAGAATAGAATTTCTGACAACCTGGGTCGACATGCCGAGCAGTCGAGAATAACCAGCTTGCAACACACCGACCGTGCAACACGCAAGAAATGGATTAATGAAACCCGAGACGAGTGTCTACGGAACCACAGCTGTTAAATGATACACCAACGGTATACCAACCGACAAAGGAACTACAACGTAGTGCCCAACCAGAGACAAGTCTCAGTAACCACGACAATGGGTGGAACGGGCTACGAAGAGGAAACAATACAAAAGAAAGGGGACTCCAAGAATGGGAGACACCCCAGTTAATAATTATCATGTGAATACAGTAAGAAGTTACCCAGAGGGTTATTGTCTAGACTGTAAGGTCGAGTAAGGGCCAACAAGGCCACTGATAGTAGTGCGGGTAAGAACAATACCGCAACCGGTGTGTGATTAACCGATAGCCAATTAGCAGGGCGCACTTGCTATAGCAAGTGCTGCTATAACGGGACTGTTCGGGGAAGTTTCAACAAATACGAGGTACTTAGTAAAGTACCACTAAGTCAACTGTGATCATCATAACTGTGGAAAGGCTTAACAGCCTAACCTTTGTAATTGGAAGTACACCAGTTAGCAGGAAGCTAGACTTGGTTAAGGCAAGAAGACGTTGTGAAACCATGAAAAATTTTCTTTCGAACTTCGAACTCTTTTCTTTCAAAACCAGATTTTCTTTCAAACCAATACGTCTTTCTAACCTTCTTCTAAACCAAACCAGTAAAACCAAGGGCAATTGATAAAGATACAACAGTGGATAAACTTTCCCTTGAGTAAGTTCGGGAAGCACAAAATGCATGTTGTCACGAGACAATATAAGGGGAGTTGACAACAGAATACTTCACCTAGGCGTGTGACGGACACTACGAGTGTACCAACTATAATGTGGGACGACCGCACTCCGTGAGGAGCTTGTGGGCCTGACAGACCTATTTATGGTTTAGTTGGGTAAGTAGCAATGTATCAGTATGGTACCCCGCATATGTATACAAGTAGAGTCCGGAACACGGGAAGTAGTCGACTCCGTTCTACGGTCAGCAGTATAAGTCAATCAAGAGTAAAGGATTACCATGAATGGCTGAAGTAAAGGAACCTAGTCAAGTTAACGAGACTAAAGGAATTAGTGAATTCCTTTCAAGGAAATGTTTAAGAGTCAGGAGGTGCGAAGTGCACCAACTGTAATGTAAAGACATCGTATATGTCTTAAGAATCCCGAGGGGTAAACATGTTAGCTAGAATAATGACCAGCCTGTGCATGGCAAGCAGATGCCTAATGTGGACACATTAGTGTGCAATGAACGGGATGGAACTCCCAGAATTAGTACCTACACTACTAGGAAATGTTGATCTTCACAGAAGAAGATAATAAGCCAGTTAAGAACGCAAACAGCGTGGCTAACTGAGTATACCAATAAGCGCGAACCAGATGTAATGGCATAACTTAGCAACACCCAGGAGCAATCCTTGAAGGGTGCTCACAATCAACGATAATTGTATGAAACGAAATTACATGATAGAAATACAAGGGTTGAAACTAACACCCAGTTTAGACATAAGTTGTCAGGAGACGGACTGACAATCCTAAGGGGGCATCCCATGAAAGAAAATGTGATATAACGACCTTGTCATGGAGCCCAATACAACCTCTAACCACGTAATGTTGTACAGAGAAGTACATGTATGTGGACAGCCTACAATGAGCGCAGCTCAAGGCAATGAGGCTTATAAGCCACAAACAAGGTGTGATATGTAAATTTGATCAATTGCAAAAGTTTGTGTTGTACGAGTAAATAGAGCAGAGAACGAACCACTATATTAAGAGTGGGGATACCTCTCGATATTGTGAGACCGCAACAGCGGTAGTTATGTGAATCAAGTTCAAGAAATATGTTAAGGATGGACGATATTATTATTGAAAGAGAGCAGTTAGTTTAGTAGCATGTGTATATAAAGTGAAGCACCGAGCTAAATAACGCCGGTTTGTGACTTGAATGAGCAACACTCAAGGAGCATTCGGTAGTCATCCAAATGAATGACGAACCATAATTTGAATAATATATGTATATGTGTGGAAGTTAATGTGACAGTAAATACCATGTAAGTTAGTGTTATACAATAAGCACGGTGCGCAGTAAGCGACCGTTGTATAAGTGTTGTTGAATAATAATGTGGCAGATAAGACCAGTTATGAGTTAAACTCAATGGAGATGCACAGTAAGTGATACCAAACAAACTAGGCAATAAGCCAGTAGTTGGTACTATGTGATAACGAGCTCAGTGTGGATCCCATTGTTAATAAGAGATTTACTGTCAAGAGTTTACGCCTCTGCACTCTGTATGACTGAGTGTTTTGGTATTGCACTTGCATAGTAATGATCAAGTGGGATAGCTAGGAATTGGAAACATGTTAATTGTGGAGGAATAATGATATAATGGCCGATGCATAGGTAATGCAAGGCCGCACCATTGAAAGAATACATGTGCAAAACCAAATGTGGAGACATGATTAACAAGTAAGTGACTACAGTAGCACTGACTACCAAATATCGATATGGAATTGTGAGCCTCGATTTAAAACCCTATCCTATGTTGATTAAATTGATTAGGATCTAGTTGGGTTTTAGGTCCACTTATAACCTAAGATTAATAACTATGTCTTATAACAATAATTATTAAAACCTAAGCTAGCTCACTGGAACCTATTATGAGTCACCACCTAATTTTAACCTAGATGAAATTAGGAAAGGAGAGTTCGGGTTTGGGGGCTTGATATTCGACTTATTTAGGGTTCAATTACTTTCATTACCCTTCCTAGGTCGTTTTTCCTCTACTCGGTTTATTTACGGCTTATTACGAGTCGTTTTAACCTAAGTGCATGAGCTTCTGTTTTTTTGTGTTCTTTAGCATTTTTTGACAGAAAATTAAAGTGAAATTAAAAGCTACCTAAACTAGGGTTTCGGAGGCAGAATTAGGCCGAATTTTGCTTACGTCCGTAGCCACGGACCCCATGTCCGTGACCATGGACCCCAGTTAACCTATTATACAGAAGAGTCGAAATTAAAGGAAAAAACAAAAAAAATTGCAAAGTCCGGGGCCACGGACAGGCTGTCTGTGGGCCCGGACATTATTAGAAAACCTAAATTTTAAAATTTTGAAAATCCTGCCACCGTCGTGGGTGTCCGGGCTTACGGACAGGAGTCCGGGACCCCGGACATGACGTCCGTGGGTGCGGACCGCGCTTTGAGGCTGTTCCCGAAAGTGTTTTTGGCTCAAATTTTATGGGTGCGTAGCCTGAAAGATGTACAAGACGTTAGTGATTGAAAGTTTTCAATTAGAATTCGAATTAAGCACGAAACTTGGTAAACAAGTTATTAGACAGAAGCTTAAACAAACAGCAATACAGAAGCGTAGAAGGGTTAGTTTGAGCCCAAATTTTGAGGCAAGACAGATAATACCGTAGAGGGTTAGGGAAGTGGAGTTTCTACCTGTTTTACCTTCGGATTCACAACGATTCTTCACACCAGGATTCGTCGAGTGCTCCGTTGATGGCAGACCCGAAAGGTTTTCGAACCAAGCTTCTGGTTGTTGGTTGTTCTTACTGTTCTTCACGTTTTGGAGGTGGTTTGATTGATGTTTGATGATTGATGATGTTGTGGGAGTTGAAAAATGTTTTGGTGTTGATTTTGGTGAGATTTCGGTGTTTGATTGTGGCTCTGGAGTTCAAAAACGTGGAGAGAGAGACGACCTCCTTCTTTGAGAGTCTAGGGTTCTTGAGGTTATGAGATTCTGATTTTATCCAAAAACCTATCCCCTTATATAGACTTTCTTAAGGATAAAGAAAATCTAGTAAAAGTAAGATTTTTTGGTATTTTAATTAAAAGACTTCCCAAAGGAATTTTGCAGTGAAATTTTAACCACCTGTCAAGGATGGATATTATGAATTTTCTGAGGTGGAACCGAATTTTTTAAATGTTGGAATATTTTTAAATTGAATTTCCGTCAGATTCAGTCAGAAATTGCTAGAAAATTATTGGAAATTCAAACAATCAAAATTCCAACGCCATTATGCTTAGAATGTCATCCTCTACCATGGGATATAATATCAAAGCATTCCAAGCAGATTTGGGTGTCCTTTGGAGGAGAGAGAAAGCCCATAAGAGGTCTTAGGAGCCTTAAAAAATTACAAAAACGCCCCTGACAATGACAAAACTTCTCCTCATGCTCTGGGATGCGCCGATCGAGCCGGAGTCTCTCATTACTCGATTAAATGCCCACCAAAACCTTGTAGACCCTAACCAGGGGGGTCAAAATTTTGGGTATAACAGATTGCCCCCCGTCAACTAGACTTTGTAATGGATGTGAAAAGTCTGGTTGATGCTTGAGTGATGCCCCAAAATTTTGGATTTCACCAAAATCCTCCATGTTGTTCGAAACCACGTTGACTACGTCCGGCTATTCGGAGGCGCTGACTGCCTAAGCGACAAAACGCTGTCGAGCGGTTCTAAGGCGCTGACTACCTATAAGTGAAAATGTGTCAAGCTATTCTAAGGCACTGACTACCTAGGTGACAAAAATGAAATAATGCAATGTCAAGCGGTTCTAAGGCGTCGACTACCTATAATACATGAAATGGTGTCAAACTATTCTAAGGCGCTGACTACCTGTAATAAATGAAATGATGCGATGTCAAGCGATTCTAAGGCGTTGACTACCTATAGCAAATGAAATGATGCGATGTCAAGCGATTCTAAGGCGTTGACTACCTAGGATTTGAAAATGGGATGGTATGCAAATACAAGAATGCTGAAATACTAATGATGCTAATGATGCTGACGATATTGCTGATGATGTTGATGATGATGCTTATGATGATGATGATGATGATGATGCTCGGATGCTTCTGGGGACCGAAACCCGTGCTAATGCTCCTAGCTGGACCCAATGTGGACTTATTGCCATCGCCCCCAAGCCGGTGTGCAGGGATAACTCCTGGTAAAAACCCTGGGGACTTATTGCCTTCGCCCACCATTCGTTGATTCCGAAAATAATTTGACATCGCAAAAGGAGGATTTATTGCCATCACCTCGCCAACTTTCTGTCGCCAGGTCTTGTGACGCGCCTGGATAATGCAACTAGGTCTTATGACGAGCCTATATGAATGAAATGAATGCAATGTGTTTGATGAGAGTGGGTACTAAAAGGGTAATGCTAGGTCATACTACGAGCCTAAGGGAATGCAGCTAGGTCTTATGACGAGCCTAAAGGATGGTTCTAGGTCTTATGACGAGCCTAAAGGAATGCAACTAGGTCTTATGACGAGCCTAAAGGGCGGTTCTAGGTCTTATGACGAGCCTAAAGGAATGCAACTAGGTCTTATGACGAGCCTAAAGGACGGTTCTAGGTCTTATGACGAGCCTAAAGGAATGCAACTAGGTCTTATGACGAGCCTAAAGGACGGTTCTAGGTCTTATGACGAGCCTAAAGGAATGCAACTAGGTCTTATGACGAGCCTAAAGGACAGTTCTAGGTCTTATGACGAGCCTAAAGGTGGGATCTAAGTGAAAGTGAGTTAAGTGCATGATGGGTCTAAATGGATGTAGAAAGATTAGGATTTAAGTCAAATCTGAAGATGGTAGGGCTCAAGATGGGCCTACGGATGTTTGGGTGTGAAGGTAGGGCTTAAGACGGGCCTGTGGGAATTTGATGTGGAGGAATGGCTTAGGACGGGCCTGTGAATGTTTGGATGTGGAGGTAGGGCTTAGGACGGGCTGTGGGATGTGAGAACGGTTTGAACCTTTGGGTTTTGGACTTTTGGGCTTCAATCGGTGTTGTTGTTGCAATTGTTGGAACCAACAATTGCCCCTAGTATTCTTTCTTAAGGCAATCTGAGTTAGAGTTCATGGCGATCGATCGGAACATGTGTTGGAACCAACAATTGCCCCCCCAAGTCTCGTCCTCACATGGTCAAGGCTTATGTTTTGATGTGGTGCTTCTTAACCTACACTCGACGTGTTTGGTGTTTGCACTCGTTTTTCACTTACGGTCACAACTTCTCAACCATTGAATTTGACATTTGTTAGATTTATGCGTTCAACCTGTTACTTTCACTCGATTGGATACACAACTACTAAGTCGGAAGTCTTTTGAGCTTATAACGTGGCTATGGGGTGTGATGAATGACAACATGACAATGGAGGAATGTTTAGGATATGTGGAGCTATAAGGGTGACCAAAGCTGCAACTTGCACCGCCTCTCGGATTTGCCTTCTTTGCCTTGAAGTCGTTTGGCTACTTCGTGACGACTTCGCTTATGAACTTGGGACTCTGGATTTTTGAGTTGTTCCTTGCACCCCCTTTCTTTTTTCCGATTTTGGATTTCTTTGAGGCTTTTCAAGTTTGCCTTCCTTGAATCTCCTTTCCTTCGGGGTTCTTGTGTTTCCCGGTTTTGAACTTTGAGAGTTGTTTTTAATGTTAGCTCATTTGGATCCTGTGTCACTTTAGGACCATTCGTGGATCGTTTCGTCATGCTAGTAGCGGTTTTGCTTCTTTAGACTTGTGAAGTTGTTGTTCGGAAGTCGGGCTTCCTGCTTCCTTTGGTCACCAGGTCGGTTATTCATCATTGGCTGGCTTATTTTGTGGAGTTTGGTGTGTTGTAGAAGAGGATGTATACGAAAAGCTCAGCGGGGGTGCCTAGGGTTTGATGTCTGGGTTCACAGGCTTTTGGCTGTGTGGTGTTGTGCCTAGGTGCTTCGTCATCCCTAATAGTTGTGTATCCGTTCTTTGTTACTTTTCATAGGTTTAAGCGTAAATTTACAAATTATCTCCTTCGGTCGGAGTCATGCCGTTTACCTCGCCTTTGAATGTGATCTCTCTGGAGTCGTGTAAAAATGTCACGCTCTTTCGCTCTTGGTTTTACCACTCAAAACACTCTCGCGAAGTGTACACTCGGAAACTTGCTTGCACATTTAAACAAAAGAAATAAACATTATCGTTCCTTAACTCAGATTGCCCCCAGTATTGTTGTGGGGCTTACTTGACAAACCTTAGAATGCCCAAGTTATTTGTGGAGGGTGATTGCATGTGTGGTGGTGAACAATGGTGGTGAGTGGTGATGGGGTGATTGCTGAGTGATTTATTTCTTTGGCCTTTTGGCGGCCGCGGTGTGTCTGATGAAATGGTAGAGGTGATGGAATGCTACGACAAGTGTGGTGACTGTAATGGAGGTGGTGAATACATGGATGGGAAGGTGGTCTCATACAGGGGATCTCATAAAAAACAAAGGTTTTTCTTTTATATGTTTATAGACAAGCTTTACAAGAGAGAGTTTTTTTTTCTTTCCTTCTTTTCTTTCCTTCTTTTCTCTTTGCACGTGAACAAATATATAAACATCAAAACATGAATAAAGAAGAAATTTTATTGATAACCAAAAAAAAGTAACGATGACATTGAGTACCAACTAAACTAACTACGGAAAGAAAGAAGCTATGTAGAACAGCCAAAGGAAAATAATAATGACTCCTAATGACCCCAAAGCGGAAGTAAATGACTAACTACCCCTAATCTATGATCTATTCTTCGAGGAACATCCAATCAGGCATCGCTTCCTCCTTCGCTGCTCTTACCGTACCCTGTAAACATGAGGAACATGAGCACATGAATAGAGATGATAAATCAATTGCTGAAATGAAAGATGGGTCCACTAACGCACCAAGTCCTTGACGACCAGGATTCGCTGCCGGAGATAGAACGTCTGGGATTCCTTGGAGATCCTTGCCAAGGCCTTTACCCTCTTGATAACCGTACTTCTCCATGATAACCTTCCCCGGTCCAACCTTAAGTTTTTGAAGAGAAGTTGGATCGGACTGCTCTGGTACAACACTGAACCTGCTCAGATGGGACGAACCCTCCTCTTCAACCATGCAAACAGGCAACTCCTTCTGATGTGGTTCACCTCTAACGATATGACCTTCCCGTCCCTTTTGAACTTCAAACATTGATGCACCGTAGAGGGGACGGCCTTCAAATCTTGAAGGAAATCCCGTCCCAGAATCAGGTTGAAAGAATGGGGAATTTGCAGAACCAAGAACTTCACTGGATGAACAACCGTCCCAACTTGAGTGGAAGATCCAACAGGCTGAAGACATGTCTTGGGCTATCATCATACCCTTGTAACACTATTTGGCAAGACTCAAACTTGCCGTAACCCATACCCTCTACCACTTTCAGAGGACAGATGCTAACATCTGCTCCCGTGTCAATGAGGACCTTTGGCACCTTGAAGGTCCCGCACCAAACAGTAATATACAATGCTTTTCCCGAGTGCTCGGAGATCTCGCTATCGTGAAAACTGATCTCCTCTTCCTGCTTTTGCCAAAGAGCCACGACCATCCTCTCCGGGGCTAAACTTTCCTCTGGCCCGCCCAAATGTTTGGCAATGGCCCGTCGGTGCTCTGGCGAGATCGTAAGCAAAGACCAGATGGCCATGGGGATGGTTGTTGCCTTCAGCTTCTGAAGCAGTTCTCGCTCACCTGGAATCTCTTCAGCCACCGGGGGAGACGACATTCGCTCTTCCCCTTGCGATGGCTTTTCAGTGATCCGTAATGCTTGCCTGACCGAGTAATGTGAGCATTGCTGGGACAAAGCTGACCGTGGATGTGGGCTTCCGTCCCGCCCCTCGTGCTGGCTTTTTGTCATCCCAGAAAACAGTAAAGGCAGCACACTGAACTTCGGATTCTGAGGTCTCGAGGTCATCCAAACGCTGATATCCCTGATCGATGAGGTCTTGGATCCGATGTCTCACACTTTGCAATCATTGGTATCATGTCCCGCTAGCTGATGGTACCTGCAAAATTGACTGAGTCTTCTCCCCTTTCGTGCGCTCTCCATGGCGAGGAATGAGCGGCCGTATTAGCCCCTCGTCCTGCAGCTCCTCAAAGGCCTGGCTTAAGGACAACCAATGGGTGTGAATTCCCTTTCGACTTTGCGGGGAAGCTCCGGTACCGGGGTTGCAATCTGGATTTTTCCTTCTTGGGCCAATAACAGAATTTTAGACCTCAAATTATGACAATTATCTGTGGAGTGGCCCGTGAGTAGGTGGAAACGACAGAACTGTTCGGGATACGCCCCCAGATGCCGCCCGCGAAACCGCGGGGCTTTAAGTTGGACTAACCCCCGTCCTAGAAGTACTCTCAGAATCCGACTCTGCGGCTGCTGCAGATCTACAACGGGCACCCGTGCGGCCTGCTCTTGCTGCGGTTCCTGGTTCTCCGGTGACTCGATCCCGTCCTCATTGGGGGCCAGATCTAAAGGGATGATTTCCCCGAGAGCATGAATGAGAGCTCTCGCTTCTCTTGCAGCCGACACAAATCCTGAGCTTAGCTCTTCCAAAGCACTCCTGTGGACAAATTCTAACTCAGCTAATTTCCCTATCAAATCCACAAGCTCAGCGAGCTGAGCACTTCGATCGTTAACTCCAGACGACATCCTAGCTGCGAGGGGTGCTGCCTGTTTTAAGCAAAAAGATAAGTCAGCATTGCGGGACTAGGAACTCAGGCCGAAAATTAGTGTGCTTGCAATGAATGCCGGACTCCAAAATTTTGGGAGGGTCTACTCTGGACTACACTTTTGAGTTACAAGATTTGTTGGTCTTACGAGTGGATATTGCAAGAATCAGGCTTGTAACAGGAATCAGCTTAAAGGATTTTTTGTGTTTTGGGGTGATCGAAGTATCTGGACTATGAAAACCCTTTAAATGTTTCAGTTGGGCAAGAAGAGATGGATGGATCGATTCAGACATTGGGCCTAAGGCCCAGGAGAAAAGGAGCACATACACAGAAGTTCTACATAAGGAGGTGATGCAAATGTCCTCAGGAAATAACTCAGTCCAATGGGTACAGATGGATCCGGAGAAGTGCTTGGGGCACGGGCCCAGGTCACCACAAAGGAATAGGGCTTGCACGCTATTCTCTTTGGGCTACCCCACTTTTTCACATCACCTAAAGGTGTGCGTCTACGGTCGGGTCTTTGACTGACCAAACAATGGGCTAGGTGGGTACTGCCAGGAAAATGCTTGGGGCTAAGGCCCAGGTATTAAGGGGGTGTGGTTAGACGACACCCTCCTCTTTTCCCCCACTTATTCACATCACCTAAAAGGTGTGAGTCCCTGACAGGGGACCCTCAAAGGGTCCCGGGGTGAAATTGGTTTGCGTGGACCCTCGCTCTCATATGATGCAAGGGTGCAAAAATTAAAGTGCACAGAAGTAAACAAGCAACAAGTAAAAGCCATAAATAAACATTTTCAAGTTAAACCCTCTTTATTAAAATTAGACAAGTTAAAATTAAGAATTTTGTCCCCAGTAGAGTCGCTAGTCTGTGAGCCTCGATTTTAAACCCTATCCTATGTTGATTAAATTTATTAGGATCTAGGCGGGTTTTAGGTCCACTTATAACCTAAGATTAATAACTATGTTATAACAATAATTATTAAAACCTAAGCTAGCTCACTGGAACCTATTATGAGTCGCCACCTAATTTTATCCTAGATCAAATTAGGAAAGGAGAGTTGGGTTCGGGGGCTTGATATTCGACTTATTTAGGGTTCAATTACTTTCATTACCCTTCCTAGGTTGTTTTTCCTCTACTCGGTTTATTTACGGTTTATTACGAGTCGTTTTAACCTAAGTGCGCGAGCTTCTGTTTTTTTGTGTTTTTAGCATTTTTTGACAGAAAATTAAAGTGAAATTAAAAGCTACCAAAACTAGGGTTTCGGAGGCAGAATTAGGTCGAATTTTGCTTACGTCCGTAGCCACGGACCCCATGTCCGTGACCACGGACCCCAGTTAACCTAATTATACAGAAGAGTCGAAATTAAAGGAAAAAACAAAAAAAATTGCAAAGTCCGGGGCCACGGACAGGCTGTCCGTGGGCCCAGACATTATTAGAAAACCTAAATTTTGGATTTTTAAAAATCCCGCCGCCGTCCGAGGGCGGTCCGCACCCACGGACGTCATGTCCGGGGCTGTTCCCGAAAGTGTTTTTGGCTCAAATTTTATGGGTGCGTAGCCTGAAAGATGTACAAGATGTTAGTGATTGAAAGTTTTCAATTTGAATTCGAATTAAGCACGAAACTTGGTAAACAAGTTATTGGACAAAAGCTTAAACAAACAGCAATACAGAAGCGTAGAAGGGTTAGTTTGAGCCCAAATTTTGAGGCAAGACAGATAATACCGTAGAGGGTTAGGGAAGTGGAGTTTCTACCTGTTTTACCTTCGGATTCACAACGATTCTTCACACCGGGATTCGTCGAGTGCTCTGTTGATGGCAGACCCGAAAGGTTTTCGAACCAAGCTTCTGGTTGTTGGTTGTTCTTACTGTTCTTCACGTTTTGGAGGTGGTTTGATTGATGTTTGATGATTGATGATGTTGTGGGAGTTGAAAAATGTGTTTTGGTGTTGATTTTGGTGAGATTTCGGTGTTTGATTGTGGCTCTGGAGTTCAAAAACGTGGAGAGAGAGAGGCGGCTGCCTTATTTGAGAGTCTAGGGTTCTTGAGGTTATGAGATTCTGATTTTATCCAAAAACCTATCCCCTTATATAGACATTCTTAAGGATAAAGAAAATCTAGTAAAAGTAAGATTTTTTGGTATTTTAATTAAAAGACTTCCCAAAGGAATTTTGGAGTGAAATTTTAACCACCTGTCAAGGATGGATATTATGAATTTTCTGAGGTGGAACTTAATTTTTTAAATGTTGGAATATTTTAAATTGAATTTCCCGTCAGATGTAGTCAGAAATTGCTAGAAAATTATTGGAAATTCGAAAAATCAAAATTCCAACGCCATTATGCTTAGAATGTCATCCTCTACCATGGGTTAAAATATCAAAGCATTCCAAGCTGATTTGAGCATCCTTTGGAGGAGAGAGAAAGCCCATAAGAGGTCTTAGGCGCCTTAAAAAATTACGAAAACGCCCCAGACAATGACGAAACTGCTCCTCATGCTCTGGGATGCGCCGATCGAGCCGGAGTCCCTCATTACTCGATTAAATGCCCACCAAAACCTTGTAGACCCTAACCCGGGGGGTCAAAATTTTGGGTATAATAGGAATATACCTCAAGTGTGGGAAATAACTGAGAGAGCACTACGCATTAGGTGGTAGCTCAATATCAACCGACAGTGAGTCGGAAGGAAACAAGTCAATCATTGTGAAATACATAGCTGTATACACAGTAAATTATTATGGAAGTGGATAGAAAGTTTATAACTCACCGAATTCGCTCACGGTAAGAGATACCACACGTCAGTTGAGAAACCATTATTACCAAGATAAAGGTGATATATGGGAGATGTACAATACAGTGAGAATAATGAATGGGGCAAACTTAGCCCTACAGTTGTCAGAGTTACGCAGCAGACGCTAGTGAACCAGTGAGTCAAGTGTACAATGTGTATAGTGAATATGAGTAAATGGCTAATTATCAACGCCTAGAAGCCTCACAGGCAAGAACCAAAACCAGTTAAGAGTTAAAGCAAACTCCAATGAGTATTCTTGGTTTAGGGACTAAACTGCCAAAATGGTCAAGATCCTCTAATCAGAATGCATTGTATGATATACGCGTGGAAGTTAAAGTACTTCACGACGGTAGAACGTTTTAAATCAATGATTCAGTGATTGATTACGTGGGCGTAATCCCTTTTAAGGGGGTAGAGCGCAAAACCACTTAGTGTGTATTACCGTACAAGTGTACGTGACTTATGTTGTGCATAGCACAAAATAATTTGTTTCGATGATTGGTGTGTGTGCTACGTAAACATACACATTCATTCATGGTTTAATTGTGGTAATTGCGCACAGAAGATGCGAATACCATTATGATAAGTGTGTTGATTTGTTAACAATTGTGTGTGATGGTACAAGTGTGGGGAGTAGAGAAACTCCCGGGGAACTAAAACCTCGACATGATATGTTTATATGACACTAAATGTGAAACTGTATGTTGTATTTTGATAAAATATATGTGTATATATATACTATATAGTGATTCATGAAAGGGTATGAAACTGACATAGAACCTAGTGAGAATAAGATTCCCTAGGTAACAACATTAAAGTGAATGGAAATAACTGATAGACGAAGTTCTATCTCTTGGAGATGTATGATCATGATTAGAATGATTAAAAAGATAGAAAATAGGGAATTAGAGATTTACTTGATACTTGAAATTGAAGTGGGAGGTGGAACTTGATTTGCATGCGATCAAGGGAAGCTGAACACAAATTGGGGTGGAAGGATAGTTCAACACTGATGCTGATCACATCAGGGTTGGATGATTCTTGAAGCTCCCTATAAGTGGTCACAATTAACCACGCTAAGAAAAGAAGCAAAGAGCATAAGTTGGACTTGGAGTTGTATGTGTTTTCAAAAGGATTTTTGATTGCTATTTCCAAAACAGTCAATTAATATTTTGAATAAAGGATTCTCTTATATACTTAACCTAGTAAAGAATATTTTTGTAGTACTTGCTCACGAGCCGAGGACGCATGAGCCTTTGTCTTCGGACCGGTGACATGAGAAGTATATATGTTAAAAAAAATTAAGTGATGTTTTGATCTCCCAAAGGGACGGGGACCAGAAGGTGTCCATCGCGACCGGGTTCTGCGGGATCACAGTGTATGTAAAAGATATTTTTGATTGTTATACATGCTATGACATGTTGTGTGGTATGTGAAATAAATATTATTTTGACCTTGAGTTCCAAAAGTGTATGTTATCAAGACCTATGAGTCTAAATGTGTTGTGTTACATAGACCTATATGTCTAAAGGTTGTTATGTTATCAAGACCTATGTGTCTAAATGTTGTTATGTTACCCAAGACCAGAGAGTCTAAGGGTTGTTATGTATGTGCCAATATTGTTAAGATACCCGGACCATTGAGTCCGAGGTTATCATGTGAGTATGTTATGTTATGTATGGATGTGAATGTGTTACCCGGACCATTAAGTCCGAGGGTGTGATGTAAAGTGTGTTTGGTTATGGGAGTTTTATCTTTATAAGTAATCCCCGTATTCTAATCTAATGATGTGTGGGAAGTGTGAACTTCGAGGACGAAGTTCTTTTAAGGGGGGTAGATTGAAATACCCCAAACCATGATATGTTGTTAAAAATTTAAACTATGGTATGTAAAGGCTAAAAAGTGTCTGAGAAACATCAGTGAACAATTTAAACCATAGTAAAATGCAATAAAGCACTAAGACATAGCTTGAGCAAAAAACATGCTCTAAGCTTGGAGTGAACTTGGTTGAGACCCAAAGAGCCTACCAAGACCTAATAATATTCAATTATGATTTAATAAGGCTAATTAAGCCCTTAGGAAACTTTGGTAGACAGTTAAACCAAACAAAACACAAGAATATATCTTAAAGTCAATAAGAGCAAAAATGTGCTCTAAGCTTGGGATAAATTTGTATAAGACCTAATGGTCATACCTATACCTTATAAATATGTTAATGAACATATTAAATCAATTACCAAAGAAAACCAAGCTTGAAAACAGGTTAAAACACAAAAAGTGCTTTAAGGAGTCTTAAAGCACGTTTTTGAAAAATTGTCTTGTAAATGAGTTTTTAATGGCTAAATGTCCATCATTACTCTTTAATTAACATGTGTACTATATAGTATCACATTTGTAAGTCTATATCAATGGGAAATCAAAAATTTCACATCTATGTGCCTTGTTTTAGTGAATAGTGACTAAGATAAGCTAGTTTGTAACATATGTTATTATAAGTAATTAAATTGGCAAATAAAGGCTAAAATACCCCTTACATAATAAAGGGGGCCGGTTTTCTTATATGGGATGACTCATCCCCTTGTTAATTGAGATAGAAAAAAATAGCAAAAGTAAATAGTTACTTTACTTAAATATCTAAACAACTTACATTTTCCTTCATTCTTCATTTCCCTTCATTTCACACGTCTTCTTCCTCCCTTCTTGCTCTCTTCTACGGTTTGCTACAGCACCACCATCAACCTTCATCTTCCATTGTCAATATTTCCTAGCTCACTTAACCAAATCAAACACAAACACCACCATTCTCTTTGTCTCATCAAGCTCTTCATTCCTATCCTTTCAAAATCCCAAGAGCTCCATTTCGGTGCCAAGAGGAATCACCATGGGAGGAGCTTGATCTCACCTTTTCACATATTATTGTTCTCCTTTGCTTCAAGGTAAGGAAACTCAAAGAAAAATGATGTTTCCTTCATGTTGTGTGTTGTCCAAAAATTCACCTCACAATGGTGTCTTTCCCTTGCTTGTTATCTTAATTTGAATCTTCCAAGGGCTAGGAGGAGTCCTTTCTTGATACTTATTCAAGCTCTCTTTCCATTCCAAGGTAAAACAATCATTTAAATACCTTAAAATAATATATGTAACTAGGGTTTACGATGAGATGAAGCTTAAAGCTTGTGTACTCATTATATTATTTGTATAATGTTTAAAAGTTGACAAGCAACTAAAAGCATTGCCAATTTAGTCAAGGAAACAAGATAGAAGTTTGTGAGGAAAAGAGGTAAATGTGCTAACCTAATGTGGTTTAAAGTCTTAGGAGAAATGAGCTTGTATTGCTTATGAAAATGATTTAAGGAGCCAAAGGAAAATGACTTAGAAGAATGCTCTCAAGGGCTTAGTAAAAGGCATATGTATTGTTGAGTGTATTTGCAGGTCAAAGGCAAATACAATGTGGGAAATTCAGTGTTATGATTTATGCATCTTAAGGGCCTAAGAGCCATGTTATTTAAGGGCCTAAGTGTCACGCAATTTAAATTATGCACTATATTGTGATGTAGTGCTAAATGTGTGAAGTTTGTGTATAAGAATGTGTTTGATGGATTTTAGTGTTCTTGGTTGTTTGGTGGTGAAGACAATGTGTCTTGGTTTAGTAATGCTCTAGGAGAGTTCATGTCAAAATTTAGGTAATAAACAAGAAGTTCTAAGGGTTTTAAAATGAGTTGGTAAGTTAGGAAATGTTTAAAATGGTTAAGTGTTCAACTAGTGGAAGAAACATGTATTATGGCGTTTAAAGATGTAAAAAGAGCGTAGTCAATGTTATAGAGGATTTAGAATGCAAAAGAATGCTTTGGGACATTTCAAGATTCATGGTGAGATTGTATTTAAGACTTGTGTATTGTTGGTGAAAAAGGGTTGAAGTGATTTGTGCATGGGAAGCTATAAACTTGTAAAGATGTTCAAGGAGTTGTTTAGAAAGAAAAGATGCTTGGGAGATGATGTAGTAGTGGTTAGGAAACATTGTGGGCATAGTGGTTATCATAGGTATGAAACACCACTTGGAAAACTAAGGAGGAAATAACATAAGTGTTAGGAATTTCGGTATGAAATGAGTAATTGATTAATGTGATAGAGAATGAGTTTCATGGATGTTGTATGAGGATACAAGTGTACCAAATGATGTTAAGATACAATTGGAGGCCTTAGGAGAAGTTTGGAGAGGATTTGACAATGTTTGGGCATATTTTGGTGGCGTCCGACCCAGGGGTCCGACCCAAGTTTGGGTTGGACGGCCTCTGTTAGACGTCAGTATTAGGTTCTGGAACGGTCCGACCCAGAGGGCTTGGGTCGGACATGGGTCGGACGTGTGTGCTCTAAGTCTCTGGAATGATCCGACCCAGATGGTTGGGTCGGATATGGGTCGGACAGGTGTATTTAAAAGACGGGAAAACTCTCTAGAACGGTCCGACCCAGTTGTGGGTCGGACGGCACAAAGTATGTAAAAAAAAAAAAGATTGTTTAAGGTTATAGGATGGTGAGGATTATTAAGTAATGAGGTTATAAGACTTTTAAGGACATGTTAAGTGAGTTATAATGACAATTTAGTGGGGGAAAAGTTGTATTAAAATGTAAAAGTAAAACAACTTAAAATGTGAAGTTATATAACTAAGTTAATGGGGAAAAGTTATAAGCATTAGACTTTAAACAATCTTGTTACCCCGATGTTAATAAAAGTACATGTAATGTTATCAGTTGTTCGAGAATTGCTCAAGGAACAAAAGTGGACATGATAAAGTGGACTCCGGTGACAGGTATGGTTTTCTTGCAACCTATGTCCTAACGGATTACACCGGCTTGTATGCCAATGTGTTTTTCTGTATGTTTGCTACGCTGTAAGATAAAACATGTAATGAGTTTACAGTAATTCATTTATGTGGCGTGTTCAACTCCGATACCATTTTACCTCGGAAGTGTTAACCTTAGTTAACTGAGTCTAGGATCACATGAGAGTTCGGTATTCGGATTAAACGACCTGGACCATGGGGCGTTCTAACCACGGCTATGCGTGTGTTAAATGGTGTATTTATTGTGTATGTGGGGATCTCCCTTGATGTTTAACCAGTGTAATACTGTAGGTGTGTAGATGTGATAGACTCCATAGGGGGGCTCTAACTAATATCTAAAACTAAGTATGTACTAACAGTGGTGAGGAATCCGGTTAGGCCGGTCGCGCGTTGTTTGGGAGTGGGTATCCTTCTTAGCCTTACCCTCCTCTCTGTTATGTTATGGTTGTTTCCCTCAGGGTTATGATCTCCCATTAGCTTACTCCAAAGCTTAGATATTCTGGACTTATGATCGGTTTAGGGGGAACATGTGTTGTGTGGTGTGTTCGGGCCACAAAACCCGAACCATCTTAACTTAAGTTACTCGTCCGACTATTAGGACGGTAATGAGTGTTGTATAACAAGTTTATCATGAGGGTGAAACCATTCTCTAGGCTCACCAGTGAATTAACAATGTTTGGGTTGGTTCCTAAGAGGACCGCTCCCGTTATGTATGTGTTATGTAATGACAATTTCTATTGTGATGTGGTTATGTGCACGTTTTAACGTGAAAGGTGTTGTTGTAGTGATGTTATATGTTGTAAAATGTGGAGTATGTTGATCATGGATATGAATCTCAGTTTGTGATAAGGGGCGTTTAAGGATAACCCGATTAATGGGTAGTTGTCGTCTATTAAGGAAGTAGCTCCATTAGAGGAGAAACACTCTAGGGGTAATGAATACCATGAGTGACCTATCAAGTATGGATGTTATCTGTTTGTTGAGCCATTGAGGCGGAATGATACGTGTTGTGTGTTTTAAATTACATGCATGATTTAAATATAATCAACCGCATGCTAAGACGACAATTAGTTGTGCGTGGCCCGATAGCATGTGGGCTGCGGGATTACCATACCAGCAAAGGTGCTGAGCCCCTTGGGGGCCACCCTTTCTCTTCTTTTCCTATTTCAGGTTCAAGAGCGTGGAAGCCGTTCGAGAGTAGGACGGGGTAGTCGTTGTACATGGTAATCATTTAAGTTGTATATATACAGTAGGTGTAGTAAGACCGAAATTGTTATCGGCATTAGTTTGTGAATACTCGGTACAGTTGGAAGGTGTATGTGGTTTCTACTGTTAATGGAAGGGTCAGTAAGGTGTAGTCGCTCGGGAATCTAGTCCATCAGACCGGTACAATGTATATGTAATAGCCTTGTTAGCCACGTGGGTGGTTAACGGCGTGTAAAGGCTGTTATGTTATCAAGACCTATGTGTCTAAATGTTGTTATGTTACCCAAGACCAGAGAGTCTAAGGGTTGTTATGTATGTGCAAATATTGTTAAGATACCTGGACCATTGAGTCCGAGGTTATCATGTGGGTGTGTGTTATGTTATGTGGATGTGAATGTGTTACCCGGACCATTAAGTCCGAGGGTGTGATGTAAAGTGTGTTTGGTTATGGAAGTTTTATTTTTATAAGTAATCCCTGTATTCTAATACAATGATGTGTGGGATGTGTGAACTTCGAGGATGAAGTTCTTTTTAAGGGGGGTAGATTGAAATACCCCAAACCTTGATATGTTGTTAAACATTTAAACTATGGTATGTAAAGGCTAAAAAGTGCCTTAGAAACATCAGTGAACAATTTAAACCATAGTAAAATGCAATAGAGCACTAAGATACAGTTTGAGCAAAAACATTGTCTAAGCTTGGAGTGAACTTGGTAGGACCCAAAGAACCTACCAAGACTAAATAATATTCAATTATGATTTAATAAGGCTAATTAAGTCCTTAGGAAACTTTGGTAGACAGTTAAACCAAACAAAACATGAATAAATGCCTTAAAGTCAATAAGAGCAAAAATGTGCTCTAAGCTTGGGATAAATTTGTATAAGACCTAAAGGTCATACCTATACCTTATAAATATGTTAATGAACATATTAAATCAATTACCAAAGAAAACCAAGCTTGAAACAAGTTAAAAACACAAAATGTCTTTAAGGAGCCTTAAAGCACATTTTGAAAAATTATCTTGTAAATGAGTTTTGAATGGCTAAATGTCCATCATTACTCTTTAATTAACATCTGTACTATTTAGTATCACATTTGGAGGTCTAAATCAATAGGAAATAAAAAATTTCACATCTATGTGCCTTGTTTTAGTGAATAGTAACAAAATAAGCAAGTTATAACATAAGTGTATATAAGTAAGTTAAATGGTCAACAAAGACTAAAATACCCCTAGGTAGAGATGGGGGCCGGTTTTTATTATGGTGAGTCACCAACATGTAAAAGAAATCAATTAAGGAAAGGAAGGAAAAGTGAGTAAAAGAAGAAAACTACTTTATAAGGTAAATATCTTGTAAAAGCAACACCTCATTTCATTTCTCCCTTCCTTCTTCATTTCACACGATTTCTTCATCTTCTCCCAAGCTCCATTCTCGGTTTGCTACAGCACCACTCACACCACCATCTTCAATCTCTTATATCTCCTAGCTCCCTTTGCCAAATCAAATTCTAAGACCATATTTGTCTTAGTTAGGCCAAGCTCTACACTTCTCTCTTTTCAAATCTTTAAGAACTCCATTTCGGTGCCATGAAGATTCACCATTGTTGGAGCTTGAGCTCACCTTTTCATGCCTTGTCATTCTCCTTTACTTCAAGGTAAGGAAAATCAAAGAAAAATAACATTTCCTCTAGTTTTTGTGTATAACCGAGAATCACCCTTTGATGGTGTCTTCTCTTGTTCTTTCATAGCTCCATTTCAATCTTCAAGGGACAAGGAGGAGAGGAGTCCTCTCTTGTTACATATTCAAGTTCTCTTTCAAATTCAAGGTAAACATCTTTGGTGTATTAAACACTTATGTTAAACTAGGGTTTGTAAATGAGTTTAAGTGTGAATTCTTAAGCTCATTACCCTTATATGTATATTGATTAGAACATTGACAAGCAACCAAGTCCTCTTGCCAATTTCCAAACAAGGAAGAACAAGAGTGTTCAAGTGAAAAATCTTGTAGAAAAGAGAGGTAAACAAACATCTCAATGTAGTTTAAATGCCTTAGGAAAAATGAGCTTGATTTGCTTAATAACAATACCTAAGGAGCCAATGGTGAATGACCTAGTAAAATGCTCTCAAGGAAACTATTAAAGGGCATATGTGTTGTTGTATGTAATTGCAGGTTAAAGGCAATAATTGGGGAAATTCAGTGTTTAAGGTTTATGCAATTTAAGGGCTAAGAGCCATGTTATTTAAGGGCCTAAGAGCCATGTTATTTATGGGCCTAAGTGCCAAGCAATTTAAGTTTATGCACTATATTATGATGTAGTGTGAATTTGGTGAAGTGTTGTGTGTGAGAATACTCTTGATGGATTTTAGGTGTTCTTGAATGAAATATGGTAAAAAAAACCTAAGTGTTTGGATGTGAGAATATACAAGAGAAGCTATGGCAAAATTTGGAAAATGTATAAGAAGTTCTAAGTGCTTAAAAGAGTTTTGGTGAACTAGGAAGTGTTAAAGGTGAACAAGTGTTTTACTAGGGAAGAAAGCATGTATTAAGGTGATTTAGAGTGATACAAGGATTTAGGTATTGTCTTGGAAGTTCTAGGAATTCAATGAGTGTTTTTGAGTAATGTATTAAAGTCTTGGAGAAGTTGTTTAAGGTCTAGGAATGTTGATGTGAAAGGAGGAAATGATGCTTAGGTAAGATATGAAAAAGGAGATTTAGTTATTAAGAAAAGACATTTGAGAGATGATGTTATGATGGTGAGGAAACATTCTTGGCATAGTGGTTATCATAGGTATGAAACACCACTTGGAGAAACTAAGGAGAAAACATTATACGTGTTAGGAACTTTGGTAAGAAAAGAGTAAGTGTAACACCCCATCCAAAAACAAACACATAACAACATTCTGCTGCGGAAAATATACTACTTCACATTACTTAACTCATTGGTGTTACACGCCGTTAACCACCCACGTGGCTAACAAGGCTATTACATAAACATTGTACCGGTCTGATGGACTAGATTCCCGAGCGACTACACATTATTGTCCCTTTCCATTAACAACAACAACAACATACACCTTTCAACTGTACCGAGTACTCACAAACTGATGCCGATAACAATTTCGGTCTTACAACACCTACTGTATATATACACTTAATTGATTACCCATGTACAACGACTACCCCGTCTACTCTCGAACGGCTTCCAGCTCTTCGTACCTGAAATACGAAAAGAAGAGAAAGGGTGACCCCAAGGGGCTCAGCACCTTTGCTGGATGGTAATCCCGCAGCCCACATGCTACCGGGCCACGCACAACTAATTGTCGTCATAGCATGCGGTTGATTATATTTAGATCATGCATGCAACTGTAAACACACAACACATAACATTTCGCCTCTATGGGCTCAACAAACGGATAGTACATCCTTACATGATAAGTCACTCATGGTATTCATTACCCCTAGAGTGTTTCTCCTCTAATGGAGCTACTTCTTTAATAGACGACAACTACCCATTAATCGGGTTATCCTTAAACGCCTCTTATCACAAACTGGGATTTATATCCACGATCTATATACTCCACATTTTACAACATATGACACTCATCACATAACAACACTTTCCACGTTTCAACGTGTACATAATAACATTGCAATAGATATTGCATCATAACGACAATACATAACATAACGGGTACGGTTCCCTTTATGAACCGGCCCAAACATAGTCAGTTCACTTGTAGCCTAGAGAATGTTGCTAGTCTCATGATAAGCTCATTACATAACTCGTTACCGTTTCGTTAAATGAACGGGTAACTTAACACAAGGTGTCTCGGATATAGTGATCCGAGCACACCGAACAAACATAACATAGTATGCCCCGTGGCCCGACGTGAGTCAGTAATAGCCTTGGTTAAGCTAAAGGGAAGGTTGGGAACCAAATTGGAAAACAACCATAACATAAAGAGAGGATCGAACCTGATATGACAACGACCCCCATACTCACACGCGTGGCCGGAACAGGCCGGACTCCTCACTTCCCCCGTTAGCACTTGTTAGAAGTTCAACATTAAACTTAATTAAACAATCACAACATAGGGTTAAGTCTTGTTAGACACACACAAGGGAAGGAGAGTCATACATTCATACACAAACATCACACACAAACATCACATAACTAACTCACGCATAGTCGTGGTTAGAACGTTCCTTAGGTCGGAAAACGTTATCACCGGATACCGTTCTCTTACGTTACCTAATAGTGGTTAACTAGCCCTTCAAGCGCATTCGAGGTTACCGGTATCGGCACGTAAACATACAACAACAATAACGACTGTAAACTCGTTTCATGATTTATCTTATAACGTGGCAAACATACAAAAAAAACATTGGCATACAAGCTGGTGTAATCCGGTAGGACACAGGTTGCAAGAAAACCATACCTGTCACCGGAGTCCACTTTACCACGTCCACTTATGTTCCTCGAGCAATTCTCGAACAACTGATAACATTACATGTACTTTTATTAAATCGGGGTAGCATGATTATTAATGTCTAATGCTTATAACTTTTCCCCGTTAACTTAGTTACATAACTTCACTTTTAACTTGATTTACTTTTACAAACATCTTTTCCCCCGCTAATTGTCATAAACTCACCTAACATGTCTTAAACAACTTATAACATCATTACTTATCAATCCCCATCATTACATATCATTTTATAAAATAAACAACATTTTTGGTCCGACCGACCTTACCGACCGACCTTGCACAAGGTCGGTCCATTCCAGAACACTTTACCATCAAAATTTCTACTCCGACCGACCTTGTAAGTGCAAACGAGAATTTGACTATTAAATACCAAGAATAATCTCAGGGAATAATAATCAAACGACCGTCAGGTTGCAAAAATCCTGGTTATTGTAGTAGAGTTTATGGGAACCAGGTATCGAACCGTGGGACTATGTGACAATTATCTAGACTTAGCAAAGGTTATAAATTGAGGGGGAATTTTGTTTTGTTCTAAACTGTGAATTATAATTAAGTCAACAAGAATTTAAATAACAGCTAATAATTAAAATAACAGAATATTAAAAGTGGTTGTGAATATGGAAGAACGGACTCTGGGTTCAGGTTTTACTCGTTTGATTATTATGCTATTCTACCGGTATAATTAAGAATAATTTGGCAAAATTCCTTTTATAGTCTTTAGATTTAAATCCTAAATTCTAATGACCTCGTTTACCAGAACATGCAAGGTTTGATCTAAACTCAGGCAAAACACATGTAACGGCTAGTTAAAAGGAATATAATTTGCATCTGAAATACTAGATTATTCAATCAGAATAATAAATTTTTCCACAGACATAACAATTAATAGGACCTATCTATTTCTCACGGATCAGTTCAAAATAGATTTCGTAAAGCAATTTAATAAACTCATGTAATTTATTAAAAAGCGAGATAATAATATTAACCGTATCAAATTATAATTAACTTAAACCGGTAAAATAAAGTGCACAATTAAAACAAACTAATAATAACCATCTCCCAGAGTAAATTAATCTAGCCGGACATGTTAAATAAATGAGCAGAGATAAGAGTAAAAGAAATCATCTGTTCGCTGACTCCTGCTCCGTTATTCTGACAGACCGGAATAGATTTGAGGCGAATGGTCGAGCGTGAATTTTGTGGTGGTGGTCGAATGATTTGTGAATTGCAAATGGATGTGTACGTAAGTGAATTGTGGAGAATGAATTTGTGAATGTGTGAGTGTAATACGTGTGGTGATGTTTACGGGCGAAAGAAAATAAAATGGTGGTGGTGTCGAGTGAATTATGGAGAAGATGGATGAAGTGGTGAGTGAGTGTTGGTGGGCGAGAGTGTGTTCGGGAGATGGACGATTAATGGACGATTGAGCAGAGTGATTTGCAGCTCAATTTATAGATACGTGGAACGGGATGCAGACAAGGAAGAGAAGTGACAGGGATAGTGAGCTAGCTAGTAGAGGCGGTGGAGTTGGTACAGATCGGTAAAGATTTGAGTCAGAGATTTCATCGGGGGCAGAGAAATTGATTGCAGAGTCACGCGTGCAGAAATTAAGGTGGGCGATCGTCTGTAATAAATGAGAGTAGCAGTTCGAATGCGGCGCCGGCGAAGAAGGAAGAAGAAGACACGAAGAAATTCTGCTTCGCGAGCTTCGTCCGCCTGTATTACCGCCTAATAACAGGCGGTTGCTTGTGTCGTGTCCGCTCGAAAGGGAGGCGGTAGTGCCTATTTGTTCCGCCAGTTTTCCAGGCGGTTTGTTGTGTCTCGTCCGCCCCAAAACAGGCGGTAGTGACTGCTGCTGACCGCCTAAAAAACAGGCGGTAATGCCTCTCTTGTCCGCCACTTAATCAGGCGGTTGCACGTGTGGAGTCCGCCCCCTTTGTGGGCGGTTGCGTACAGAATTGCAATTTGTTGATGGTCCGGGACTTGGTCCATGGGTGAAGTCCCGGACCACCTTGAATTTTTACCCGAGAGAATATTGTCTTGATGGTCCGGGCCTTGGGCAAGTGTTAAGTCCCGGACCATGTGCTGTTTTCACCCGAAGAGTATATTTTGAGTGTTGATCCGGGCTTCAAAGGTATTAACAAGCTCGGACATAACATATTTCGGCTCTCAAATCTTCGTTCTGACTCCGATTTGATCCCCGTTTGTTGCGTTGGAAAGCTCGTGAGGAGAACTATGCATTCTATCATCATTTCCTGATTTTATCATATAAATTGGAATTAGTTCCTACCCAAAGTAAGAGTTACAAAAAGCATAGGATAAGTGTGAGAAGGTGCGTAAAAAGTTACGTAATATAATGACCAAGCACCTATAAAACTATATAAATTTCACACTTATCAAATCACCCCACACTTAGCTCTTTGCTTGTCCTCAAGCAAAACTCTCAAACACGAGTTCAAGTCAAGCGAATGAAACTCAACTCAAAAGGAAGGACAAAAAGAAAGATTATTAGTTTACCAATACAGGGGCATTTTTTTTTCTTCATAAACGAGAAGTCATTCAAAGCTAATAATAGAGAAACAAAACCATAAGAGCCTCGCCTTTAGCAATGAGCCAATCCACCTTACATTCTCAAACTTTAGAACGACAAGGACCTTAGGTAGCTAGGTGATGAGGCACCCCAAAGGACTTAATAACCAAGTGGACGAGGCCTGACTTTGGATCAGAATTAAAATTAAGCATGCTTGGATCAAGCAGTGAGAGAGAGAGTACCTTGCCTTGTTCTTTTTCCAACCATTTCAATCCAGACATTCCAAGGCTCAAGGCTAAAAACAGGGTTCAGATGGTGAGTATTCTCAATCATTTTAGTATCAATAGAACATAGACTTCATTTTTAATCAATTAAAACCAGAAAAATTTAAAAATTTTGCACCCCATTATCAGCTAACCAATTATTCCTCCTCTATGGCTTCCTTCCAAGTTGAGCAACACAGCAGGAGTCAAACAAATGCAAGAGAAAAGAGCTCAAAGATAAACAAAAGATAAGCTACGAAGGAGGTTACCCCACCCCACACTTAGAGTGAAGCAATGTCCTCATTGCTGGAAGAATTAACATTGTGCAAGCAATCCAACGGGAAACAAAAGTAAGACATATAGTGGTTCAGAGGGGAGTATGTGTAACAGTAAAGAGTGAAAAGGATTTAGAATACTCCCCAGAGTCCGTTCACGGTGTGTTGCACGGTCCACCCCACACTTGAGTTCAGCTGTAGAATGCGTAAAAGTTCCTGTAAAGAAAGATTCTATACAGCCAGAAGAACTCAAGTTATTACTGCCTCATGTGCCACTCCTTAATGAAGAAAAATAAGAAAATAGACTAATAACATTTTTTTTTTATAATATTAGAAATTATTGAAGCACACAGAAAACTGTAAAGTAAATGTAAGTGTAAGAAAAAGGATAGAGAATTCTTCCTGTAAATTGAAAATAAGTGGTGGGTTGCCTCCCACCAAGCTGCTCTGTTTTATAGTCTCAAGCTAGACTCATAAGTCCGATTAGGAGAAAGAGGAAGAGGAGTGGGGAGGGGTCCCACAACTTCCTAGAACTAAGTTGCGCAGCTTTCGGAACTTATGCTTCAATCGCCATGGAGAGACGTCTTTTTAGGTGGCGCCGACTGAAACAGGGGAAGAAGATCCTGCTGTACCTGGACAAAAGAAACTCCAAGCAAGTTAGTAGAAACATCAGCAGGACAAGTATACCTTTTCAGACGGGCCCCATTAACTTTGAAGGTTTCACCCTTCTTGTTTTCCAGTTCGTAGGCTCCAAATGAAGTAACCCCTACCACCTTAAATGGTCCTGCCCAATGAGATTTAAGCTTTCCTGGAAAGATCTTCAATCTAGAATTGTAGAGGAGCACCCAATCTCCAACTTTGAAGTCACGTTTCTTGATCATTTGATCGTGGAGTTCTTGGTGCGTTCCTTGTAGATTCGAGCACTGTTGTAAGCTTTATCTCTTAGTTCTTCAAGCTCTGAAAGCTGAAATTTGCGTTTCTCACCAGCAGCAAGTATGTCAAAGTTCAGGGCCTTAAGTGCCCAGTACGCCTTATGCTCCAACTCAACAGGTAGATGGCAAGATTTCCCATATACCAGCCTAAAAGGAGACATCCCGATGGGTGTCTTGAATGCTGTCCTGTAGGCCCAGAGAGCGTCATCTAACCGTAGAGACCAGTCCTTCTTGAAGAGTTTACTGTCTTCTGGAGAATCCACTTCAACTCTCGATTGGATACTTCAGCTTGTCCATTTGTTTGTGGGTGATACGGTAGTGCAACCTTATGACGTACTCCGTACTTAGCCAGCAAGGCATCGAATGAACGGTTGCAAAAATGTGATCCCCCATCACTGAATTGCTCGTGGAACTCCGAAGCGAGTGAAGATGTGCTTTTTGATAAACTTGATCACGGTCTTTGAATCAGCATTCTGGCATGGTATGGCTTCAACCCACTTGGACACATAGTCCACTGCACCAGAATGTATTGATAACCTTGTGAAGAGGGAAATGGCCCCATAAAATCGATACCCCAACAGTCAAAAAGTTCGACTTCCAAAATGCTTTGCTGAGGCATCTCATGTCGCCTTGAAGTATTGCCCATGCGCTGACAGTTATCACAACTAGCCACAAAGGTTTGGCAGTCTTTATGGAGTGTGGGCCAATAGAATCCGGACTCCAAAACCTTGGCTGCCGTCCGATGGGATCCATGATGGCCTCCAGCTTCTCTGGAGTGACAAAACTCCAGAACACTAGGTACCTCATCATCAGGGAGACACCTGCGAATTAAGCTATCTGCACACACTCGAAACAAGTGAGGGTCTTCCCAGATATAATGGCGTGAGTCAGAAAGGAATTTCTTTTTCTGAGCATATGATAAATCATGAGGAACAACTCCAGAAACAAGAAAATTAGCCATATCAGCATACCATGGCTCTTGCACCTTTTTCAAACTGAAGACGGCTTCATCAGGAAAAAATTCATTAATAGGAATACCGTCGTCAGGAGTTATCATCCTAGAGAGATGGTCAGCAACAACATTCAGTTTACCACTCTTGTCCCTCACTTCTATATCGAATTCCTGTAAAAGAAGAATCCAACGTAGCAAGCGAGGCTTGGCCTCTTTCTTGGCAAACAAATATTTAAGAGCGGAGTGGTCAGTGTGGATAATCACTTTACTTCCCCATAAATATGATCGAAATCTATCTAAGGAGAAGACCACTGCAGGAGCTCTTTCTCAGTTGTTGTGTAGTTTCTCTGGGCATCATCTAGAGTTTTGCTGGCATAAGCAATAACTCTTAACACCTTATCTTTCTTTTGGCACAGGGCTGCACCTACTGCAAAGTCACTAGCATCACACATTATTTCAAATGGCGATGACCAGTCAGGAGAAACAACGATAGGGGCAGCTACCAATTTTTGCTTAATTAAATTAAAAGCAGAAATACAATCTTCAGAAAATATAAATGAAACATCTTTCATTAGCAAATCAGTCAAAGGTTTAGCAATTTTAGAGAAGTCTTGAATAAACCTTCGATAGAAACCAGCATGCCCAAGAAACGATCTTACTTCCTTTACACAAGTGGGAGCTGGTAGCTTCTCTATCACTTCGACTTTTGCTTTGTCAACCTCAATCCCTTTAGCAGACACCTTGTGGCCGAGCACTATCCCATCCTTTACCATAAAATGGCATTTCTCCCAGTTGAGAACTAGGTTGGTCTCTTCGCACCGTCCAAGGATAAGATCAAGCTGTGCTAGACAAACATCAAAATCAGAGCCATAGACAGAAAAATCGTCCATAAATACCTCTATACTCTGCTCAATGAAGTCTGCAAAGATGGCCTGCATGCAGCGCTGGAAAGTGGCAGGGGCATTGCATAAACCAAAGGGCATTCTTTTGTATGCAAAGGTACCAAATGGACAAGTAAAGGTAGTCTTGTCCTGGTCCTCAGGTGCAATAGGAATTTGAAAGTACCCTGAAAAACCATCTAAAAAACAGTAATATTCCTGCCCAGCCAATCTCTCTAGCATTTGATCAATAAAGGGGAGTGGGAAATGATCTTTCCTGGTGGCTGAATTCAAACGCCTATAATCTATACACATACGCCATCCAGTGATCTTTTTGGGAATGGACTCACCTTTGTCGTTCAAACAGCTTCAAAACCTCCTTTCTTAGGGACTACCTGTACAGGACTTACCCACGTGCTGTCTGATATAGGGTAATGATTCCC
>CM041782.1:284553871-284702947 GCA_023374045.1 Limonium bicolor | reverse complement strand
GGTTTTGATTTTGGAGCTAAAATGAGTAAGTTATGGTCAAAGGAAGATGGAGCTAGCATGGAGGCTGTTCTTTACGTGAGGAAGAAGAGATGAGCAGCCAAAATCGGTGAGAAGAAGAAGAAATGAAGAAAGGAGGAGAGAGGTATGTATAAAAGAGATATTTTGTTTCTTTAAAAAGCAAATAGTAACCTTGTACTTTTCCCTCTTCTTATACAAACTAGCTTACTCATGTGGTGACTCGCCCCCCTTAGAAACTGGCCCCCTTATTAATTAAGGCTAGTCATGGTCTTGTTTGACCATTTAAATAAACTTAGTTAACTCAAGGTTAACTAGGCACTATTTGGTTACTATTCACAAATTAGTGCACATATTTGTGAAACTTTTGATTTCCCATTGATTTAGACTTCCTAATGTGATACTAAGTAGTACACAAGTTGATTAAGGAGTAATCATGGGCATTTAGCCACATAAAACCCCTTTCTAAGACAATTTTTCAAAAATGTGCTTTAAGAGTCCTTTAAGCACAATTTGTGTTTTAACTTGTTTTTGAGCTTGGTTTTCTTTGGTAATTGATTTAAAATGACCATTAGGATGTTACTAAGGTCTAAGAATGATATTTGGGAGCTAGCCCAAGTTACTCCAAGCTTAGAGCACATTTCTGCTTAAATTGCTCTTATGGTGTTTCCTTGTGTTTTCTTTGGTTTAAAATGTTTCCTAATGCTTCTAAGGCGTTATCCAGCCTTCTTATACCTTAATTTATCATCTAAACACCATATCAAGATTTGGGGTATTTCAGAAAGTGTTATCGGCATCCGTATGTTATAGACTCGGTATAGTAAAGAACTGATTTGAGAATTGTATTATATGACTCGGCTAGAAATGGATAAGTATTGTATTGTATTGAGTACTCGGTTATTCCGGTCCATCAGACCGTTACTGTATTTAAGTTAGGCCTGGTTAGCCACGTGGGTGGCTAACGGCGTTGTACCACCCACCGTTGTATTTAGGATTCCGCTGCGAGTTTAATGGTAAGTGTGACAGTTTAAGAGGTAATGACGAGATTAGCGGTTGGGGTGTTACAATAATATAAGGCTAAGGTATCCCCAATTTGTTCATCTTTTAAACTGATACAATATTTAGGATAACAAGTAAATTTTAATTTTTTGTATGCTAAGTTTCCTCTTATTATCCCAAGGTTTCCATCCCTTGTATCTGTTAATCTGGTATCTTGTAACGCTAAAGTTATTGGACAATTTATGCCTTCTCTAAACAATGATTTTACCATAATTTGGATTCCTGCAAGATATAAATATCCAATCTTTTTCCTTTGGTCGGGTTTTATATTCTGTAATCTTTTATCGATCCATTGTTTATTTAATAGGTTCAGAACCACATTTCCTTCTATTAGATCTATTCTTATTTGTTGTTCAATTTCCACGTAGGAGTATATTATGATCCTTTGTCTTTTAACAATATTCTTAATTATTGTCCATGGATTATTTTTATTGGTTTTAAATCAAGTTCACTTCTTTGTATTTTAGATAATTTATTATTATCTAAGTTATAAGTTAATCCGTATTCTCCTGTATCTTCATATTCTTCTTTATGATCAATAATCTCACTTATTTCACTCATTCTGATGAACTATCACTCATACTTGATTCTTCTGAAGATTCTGAACTATTAATATAATATATATTTTCTATTTCAGAATCATATGTGCTTAGTTCTTCAGTTTCTATATAAAATATTATTTTGTTAACCCTTTTACCTTTTGGTTTTGTGCATTCATGTGCATAATGTCCTTGTTCATTGCAATTCCAACATTTGTAGTCTTTTTGAGGTTTTGTTTTGTATTTTCTAAATTTATATGGTTTTTTTTGTAGTATGTCTTATTTTTCTTAAATTTCTTAATATATTTTGGTTTTCTTGTTGTTTTGAATTTTTTCCTTCTTTTAGATGGTCTATTGCTGCATCCCCATTGGTTTGGTCCTTCATATGTATTTGTTGGACACCATAATATTGCTTTCACTTTATTAGATTGTTTATATAGATTTTCTTTGTGTACATATTTCTGCTATTCTTTCTCTTACTGAAATATCCTAAACTTAATTATGATGATTTAATTATTTTAACATGGTATTTAAGGGCCTAATAGTGCCTAAAGAATATTGGTGAAGAAAATAAAACCAAAAGAAAAGAGAAAACGCTTAAAAAGCGTAAAACGTAAAAATGAGCGTTATGCAACATAGGAGGTATATGACCTCGGTTAGGGTCCTATATGGATTCCTAGGTCTTAATTACACTTAAATAATATCTGGGAACAATTCCTGAAGAAAACGGATCCAAATAATGGGTTAAAAACGCTAATGAAGCTTTAAAGCACGTTTTTCGAGAAAACCCGAAAACGTGAATTTAAGTGGTCAAACAGACCCGTAAAAAATTATAGTTGACTATATAACTATAATTAAATAGTAATGGAAGCTTAAGAACCATTAAAATCAAAGAAACGAGAAAAATCCGGAAAACGGGCTCGGTGAGTGAATAGTGCCCAAACCGGGAATTTAACGAGCGTTTCTTGCGAAAAGACGAAAACACCCCCAACTTAATTAACTAATGGGGCCGGTTTCTTTAGAGTGTGCCAGCACTTCCCTCAACTAATAACTAGCTTATTAGTACAATAAGTCAAAAGCAAAAAGCAAAAGTGGAAAAGTAAATAAACTACCTTACCTCTTCTCTCTCTCTTCACTTTCTTCTTTCCCAACTGAGCCCCCTCCTCTCTCTCTGCCGTTTTCTCCCCCTCATTCTCCTTCCTTACGATTTCAAGCTCTATCCATGGCAGCCCTCTCTTTCTCTTGCTTGCCCAAGCTTCAATAAAGCTCCAAATCGAAAACTAACTACATATTCTTGCTCCCCTCATCAAGAGCTTCACTTCTCTCTTTTCAAAATCCTCAAAGGATGAATTTGGTCTCCATGTTGCGTTTTATGGAGCTAGAGCACCTCCTCTTTCATTTAAGGTAAAAAGGTCCAAGAAAAACTTTTTTTCTTCCTTCTTGTCTTGGCCGATTTCTTCTGTTAATGGGCACTCCTCTTTCTTTGTTTGAGCATTTTTTCCAAGCCTCCAATGGTGGTTGGGAGCTCCTCTTTGATTCATGACCAAAAGCCCATTTTAGGGTTTCAAGGTAATTCCTCACCTTTGTGCTTTTAAGCATCTCCCCTTGTGTTATAGTTGATTAATAAGGCTAGGTGAATATGTTTAGTGCCTAATTCCCCACATGGGTATTGATTTTAAGGTTGGAAAGTGGTTGACCAACTTGGCCGATTTTGATCAAGAAAGAGAAGAGGAGAAGATTGGAAAAGAAAAGAGGAATTTATGACCTTAAGGTAAGAAATCTACCTTAATGTACACCATTATTGCTTTTAGAATTTGGGATGGGTTAATTAAATGAATGAACCAAAATCTTGCTAGAAACGTGCTTGGTTGAAATATGAGAGAATGGTGAATTAATGACATTGAGCTAGTGAGAGCTTGATTGTTTAAATTGTGTTGAATCAAGGGCCTTAGAGCCAAGTGATTGAGGATATGTTTATATTGTTGTTTGATGAGATTTTGATGAAATGTTGTGTGCTGGTAGGATCCACTAGGGATGTGGCTAGCTAATTGGTTTAGGTGAGAAATTGTGTATTTGGGCAATGCTAGAATTGTAGGTGAGTTATGGAAAAATTTGTGTAGAAACCTATGAAGGTTGAGTGATGAGCTAAGTGAAAAATGACCTAGGGTTAACTAGGTATTGAAAGAGATTCATTTGGGTTAGTTGGTCACCTAGGAGCTAGGATGTTGGTGTAAGGCTTGGTTTAAATTAAGTAAAATCTGTAGCAAAATAGTGTATAAGTGCCTTGGAGTTTTGGAGAGAAACTAGGTTGTATGACATTAAAAGAAATGGATGGACTTTGGGAATAGAGGTGAGAATGTCTAGGATGAATTTGGAATGGTCAAATGGTTGAGAGGAGAAGTGCAAACTGTCAAGAAGAAGTTTAGAAATGCACAAGTGTGCAAAGTGCAAAATGTAGGAAAGAAAATTTGGGCGATTGATCAAGAAATGAGTAAAAGAGTTGGGCAATGCTTTAAGGAGGTTTAAGGAGTGTTTTAGGGTGTTTAAGCATGTACAAAACATGTGGAAAGATTAGGGAATGATTAGGTGAGGATTAAGGTTGGAATTGGGGTTGCAAATTGACATTTTAGCAGCTTTTTAGTAGGGTCCGGGACTTAGAGGCCGGACCAAGTCCCGGACCAACCTTAAAAATGCCCCGAGAGTAATTCCAGTGACTGGTCCAGGACCTAAGACCAGGACCAAGTCCTGGACCAGGTGTAAAAATTAGCCGAAATTGATGCAGAGCATTGGTTTGGGACTAGAGACCCAGACTAGGTCCTGGACCAAGGCCAATTTTTAACCGTGAGTGTTTTAAAGTGCTTAAATTATGGGGATTTGATTGGTAATGGTTTTAGATGATGTTTAGGACTTGTTTGGTGACATGTAAAGATCCTTAGGAGTATAAACAAGTCCTAGATTGAATATGAATGTGAGAACTTAAAATCACACGAGTAAAAATGAGATTAACGGTATAACGGGGTAATTACGGGTGCATTAGTCTTTTACATTCCATAGTGCCTTAACGTTAATAAAAATGTTTGGGATGTTATCAGTAATGCGGGAATTAGCTGAGGAGCACGAGACGACGCGTTAGAGTAATTCTCGGGTGAAAGGTATGGTTTTCTTGCAACTTATGTCCCTCCGTGCTATGCTTGGCTTGTGTGTTGCTTGCTTTGTGTGCCGGCCTAATAAGATAAAAGCACGAAAAAGTTTACCGCATTTGATATATATATATATCTTGATGCATGCTCTGTGACTAACCGTTCTTGCTTGAATACGTGGTCTAACTGAGTGATGTAGACCAACTTGAAAACGCTTAGCAATTGGTTAGGGATTCGTAGAATGAGTCAAACCACGAAATAATCAAACGTGGGAAAACACACAAGAGTTATTGATTTGAGGACAACGATAACCCAAACCTTATGAATTTACTCTAAACGAGAAAAGCGACACACGGGACTAGGGAACTCCCTTATAATGATTAGTCGACCTCCGGTATGAGGTTGTGACTTAATGCAAGAAAATAACCAAAATCCTAAGTAATGGAAGTAAAGGGGCGACCCTTAAATTGGTGAATACAACGTATTAGGAAAACCTCTTAAGTTGTGAGATAGCAACGAGAGAGATGCGGCTGACTAATATACATACATATATATATGAGTATCTATTGTTACTAACCCGAGAGTTGGGTTAGGGGGATTGTGAGTCACGCGTGCAAGGAAGAGGAAACAATAGAGTATTTGTTTCCGACTCCGTGGTCGAACTCCCTTGTTACAGGGCCGTGTGCCACATAGTGGTGCCATGTGGGGCCGTGTGCCACATAGTGGTGCCCTGTGGGGCCGTGTGCCACATAGTGGTGCCCGATTGGAGTGAGACTGACAGAGCTTACCCGTCTAAAGAGGTAAGCTGGGTATTATGGGTTGGGAAGAAGAGACATGAGAGAATGTTTCTAATTCCGTGTTGATAATATAAAGCCCGGTGGTGAGATCTATATGTGTCTCTGCCCGGAGGCCTACGAGGCTTAACTCAATAATTATTCAAGAGTAGAATAATTGAGGAAACTAGATCGGGACCGAGAGTGTCCAAGGATCTAGGAGACTAATAAATCATCCGGTAGTGATGGATAAATGATGAATAATGAGAATGAGACTTGCTTGAGACAGGGTTTCTCAAGGCTTAAGAACGAGGTGAATTAATCTAATGGACATGATGTGATATCCTTATTGTTTGTATTCCCTGCTTGACTGTTTGTTATTAATGCGAGCATGAGTATGTCATTTGTACTGCATGTTTTGATTTAAATAAAATCTATCGTATGTTAAGACGGGAATTAGTCGAGTGTGGCCCGGTAGTAGCGGGTTGCATGTCTACCATACCAGCAAAGGTGTTGAGCCCCTTTGGGGCCACTCATTCTTTTTCAGGAACGACGAAGATGGATTACCGTTCGAGAGTAGGACGGGGATGGCGATTGAGCAAGTGTAGCTGTTTTGAATACAAGTGTATTTGTATTTGTTGATAGGGTAAGACCGAATATGTTATCGGCATAGAGAACGTATTAAACTCGGTATAGTTGGTTGACTTGACTCGTTGTAGAAACAGTATGTATGTGACTCGGTTTAGAGTCAGATGGAGAATTGTATTGTGTAAGTACTCGGGTAATTCTAGTCCATCAGATCGGTACTGCCAATGTTAGGTGATAAGTGCAAAACATATAGACTTATTAAGGTTTAATCACCTTATAATTTGCAGCATTTTAAGTAATGTTTCTCACTTATCTTGGGTTTTTCCTATAATTATGTTGTGATATAAACTGATGTATTATATGTGTTAAATGTAGGAAAAATACCATATAAATACATATATCAAAGGGGATTAAAATGGGGTCACACGACATGCACGCGAGGCCTTATTTCTGTGTCACGTCTGTGCCATGTCCGCATAAGAAAGCCGGACATGAGTAGAGACGTCCGCCCCGCGTCCGTGGATAAAAAGACGGACAAGAGACAACACGTCCGCCCATTTAAGGCCGGACAAAACACGGACAAGAGAGGAAGAAACCGTGAGTCACGTCCGCGGGTTTTAACCCGGACAAGGGACGGACTAAGCCATGACCGTGGCCTGTCCGCGGAAATAAACCCAGACAAGACTAAGGAGCAAGTGTGAGACGTCCGTGGAAATTAACCCGGACACAGAGGCGTACGCGTGTAAATTCGACCCAGATCCAGAACTTCGGTGCTGTTTATCTTCTTCATTTGCGGCCCCTACAGACATATCCATCTACCCGATGAGCAATATGAGGCGCCTGCCGACAGTTCTTCACGCGTTGTGCCGCCCCAATCCACTCCTTAATTCCCTCACACATTATTCCCTCTGTCTTCTTCCTCCTTCCTTCTTCTATAAAACCCACGCTCATTCAATCTTCTCCAGTCGTCCCTTCCTAATCCAAATTTCATTATCTTTCATCAGAGTTCTTTGTTCTTTGTTCATCAGCCTTACGCTGTTAATTTCCAGAGAACCAACGAAGGAGTCGAATGGCCAATCGTTCGTTCTTCTTCATTGGTTCCGACTATTTTATTTCTATGCTTGTTTTACTGTATAATTATGTTTGATTAATAAACCAAGCCTTCCCGGGTCAGGAAGCAAGCCTATTTTATATAATTGTGTTATGTAGGCTTTCCAGTATAATTTATCTAAGCAGTATTGTAACACCCCTACTAATTCGGCTCCTAATAACCCTACAAATGTCGCACATAATAATTATATCGCAGCGGTAAATAACGGACTGTCGCTCCTATGGTGTCACTGTTATCACTCGCCTATACGGGTGATAACGAGTTACCTGATAATCAACATGCGAAACGTATTCCCGCAGTGACCACAAGAGATAGATAGTAGAACTTAAACAACTTAAAACAAATCCAACAGTAACCAATTATTACAGACCGTACTCGTGAGCATCTAAAACAAATCCACCTCGGTTACACAACCCGAGTCCAAAACGTCTTCAGTATCAACCGTACCAGGTCTTAAACAACAACAATATATTACAACCGTCGTGCCTCGCATCGACCACCAGCTACTCTCCTGAAATAAAAATGGTTTGTGGTATGGAATCAGCCCCTGCTGAGTATGTCATCACATGCCCCGTCATGCCCCCAAAGACCCCTCAATTATTTAGTCGAGAGCATGAGGTTCGTTACATGCAATACCGTTTTAATATTTAAAACTGTAAATCAAATAACATTAATATCCATACAATAACACAACCATCAACACACAATAAATAACCACAAGTATAACCAATGAACAACAAGGCGAAACAGCGAGAATAATAAACAAGTATTAAGTCTCGTCCATGGTATAGAAACCAATATTGTTCGCCACTGTATAAGTCTCAATTGTTTTAATTGTTCAGTTATACCTAGTGACAATGTCTCGTTAAAACGACATGTCTCTAGTTACCCATATATTATGGCGGGTATTATGGCGGGTCACCCACGGCAGTAGCCACTCCAACGGTAGAGTCTCCGACCAACGAGCCATTCTAGCTCACGGGAAATTTTCTTGATACTTGGACCCGTACGCGGACATCCTGGTATCGTTTTTGTGATCACAGCGCGCACCAAGAGCCACATCCTCTTGGCTTTACTTTCATTCATTAATTAATTAATTATACCATCGCATCGCATTACCAAATTTTCTAACACAGCAGACTAAGGTCATTAGTCCAATCCGGAGTCTGTAAACTCGGGATCCAGTGTTAGATACGAGAGCGGCGTATAGAAAGGCCAATGCTCCGTATAAAAGTCTTGGATAATATGTATAAGTTATTATCCTATTGCTACAACGTTTCACTTACGTTCCTTATATTTCATATAAGATAGCACCATAGCCGCTAGTTCGTTTTTTATATATAGGTTCTTATATACGAACCAATACTGTTAACTCCACAACAGTAAATAATAAGCAGCTATAAATATACAGTTCATGCATATTAATTAACACATTCAGACAAACAATCTTATCACAGATCACACAGAAGTCTGAACTGAGGAAGCCCTCAGAGACAATCAGAGACACATAACAACATACCGTTCACCCTGATGTATTACGGTGGAGTATGAATCAGCAAGATCCTATGCTCCGTGTGTCGTCTCTAACAGTCTAAACAATACATAATGCTACCGATTAGCATACTGTATAACAACACAATCCTACGGTGCCCCGTACCGTCACTATTAACTCCCGGTTAACCCCCCGTTATAAACTGTCAATGCTTGTCGGGTTTTCGGTTTAACTCGAGATTGGAAAAGTCTTGCCTTGTATATTAATATACTTATTGTTGAACTTGTTATCGCATGTGACTTAACATACCCTTGTATGTCGTATAGTTTGTTTCATTATTGCATGTGTGATCCTTTGTCATGCACTATGCATCTCACCTTAGTATTTATTTTTCTAAGGTTTGTCTCTTTTTAAAAAAAAACCTAATGTGGTATAATTCATTTGCAAACAATACTTTTAATTACGTGAATTCTTATTATCACATGTACCCTTTTAGCATTAGAATCCCATATCCAATGTTTGTAACTCTTTTTCCTTTTATCATATGTCATTTTAATTATGAAAATACATGGTCATTAAACCATGTTATATTTTCCACCATAACATATATTTACTTATAGTCATGTATTATGGAACCATTTCTTATATGGTAAGTCTTATAATATATATTCATTCTTTTTAATGAATACCTCTTATATTATAACTGTTATAACTCTTATAACGTAAAAACCATATTATAAATTCCATTTTTAAAATGTCACATTTTCGAACAGCACTTATGTTCTTAATATTTACAAAATCACCACATAATTAATGTAATGTTACATTATGGTTATATAACATATATTATGACATTTAAGTCATTAAAACAATTATAACATATAGTTGTAAATTGTTTTTAAAAATACCAAACAACCCCTTATATTTTCGGTTTTCAAAACAACCACTAAACTTCTATAAATCACAAATCAATCCCAAATTACATTTCATTGTTACTCTTATATCATATACCTTATATTATACCCTTTAAGCCTTAAAATAATTATAACCTATAGTTTTATTTTTTTTAAAACAACCGAACACTATTCTAACTATCTTTCCACCACTTAACTTCCTTTATTCACCAAATTCTCCTCTTTATAACATATAGTTTTCTAATGTCATCAAAACTATATATTATACATATATCTTTATAAAACCTTATATATCATTCCAAAAATTACCAAACTTTACCAAAAGGTTATAAACATCATTATTAACCTTATATTTTCTCTAAATCTCGGTTTTACCACATATGTTACTCATTTGTAACAATGTTATAAAATATCTTATATTATACTTATATAGCTCATTTAAACTCCAAATTTAACCAAAAAATTTCTAAAAATTCCTAATAACCTAAGGTTTGTACTAAACTCCATTTAGTACCCCTAGTTTTCGGAAATCACACTTTAGCCCCATCTCTTATAAATCTTTTACAATTAAGTATTTATCTTAATATAAGGTTGTATTTTAATTTCTAAAATTCTCCAAACTTGGTCAAAGTCTCCTATATAGTCAACTTTGACTTCTAATACCAAATTGGACCCAAACCTTTCGGTAATTACAAGACTTTACCTATACTTTTCTTTTTACAATTTTGACCCAAAACTTTATAAATGTTATAATTTTTATTAAATTCATTTAAAAACCCTAAATTCCTCTATATTAAGCTCTCGGCCTAATACTTTGTTAGTAATTACCGTTTGGCCCCAATTTTAATTATAAGCATAAATAAAACTAAATAAGCTTATAAACTTAAATTAAGATGGCCTAATGACATGGCCTTATTACAACCTTGAACTTGCAAAATAAATTACACAATAAATGTCTCAAAATATAATACCTCACGGCCTCACTTGTATTTGATTATTTTTCCACATAATGTCATAATTTGACCATTATGTTAATTAAATCTCTTAAATGACTAGCTTAATTTATCTTAGTCATTTTTTCCATTTTTAGGTCAGTATGACCCTTATTTAATGTTTCACTCTCGGCAATATTAATATATAAGCTTAGAAATTATGAAAATCATAGATTTAAGGTGTTTATACCTTGATTTATCCTTGTATGCTCTCGGCCACTTGAAGGAAAATTCACCACATGATTTAGACATGTTTAATACACAAAAACAAGATATGGTTACACTCCAAACTTGAGCTTAACCATAAAGAATAATTAATGTAAGATTTAAGGCAAAAATCACCTTAAAAATGTAAGAGGAGTTCAAGAGAGGTTCGGCCTGTTTTAGACACACCACAAGGTGTTAGATTCATAATATTGACAAGGGAAATAGCTAGATCACAACAAGCTACCTTGTTATTAGGTTTTACCTTGGAAAAATGCCTTAAAAGAGGGTATTTCCTTTGGATCTCGGCCACCCTTGATCCAAATGGCTAGACAACTGATTGAACATGTAAATATGAAGATTATGAGTGTATAAACTCATAAAAATCAGAGGAAGAAAATCGGATGAAGAGTAGAGAAGCTTAAGGTATGTTTTTACCTTAAGATGAGATTTTGAGCAACCTTGGTCTCTAAACTTGTTTCAACCGAATTTGATTGATGTTCTAACCTTAGAACACTGAGAATAAGCCATAGGAACTGATTAGTCACGAGATCTAAGCATAGGTGGTGATGAGATGAAGAAAAAGAGCCAAAAACAAGCCTTAAACCATTACTTAGAAGCTTAGAAGTTAGATTTACCTTATTAGCTCAAGGAGTTCGGTTGAGAGAGCTTGGGAGATCCTGGAAGGAGAGCTTCAACGGTTGGAATGAAGCTAGGAGAGAGAAGATGCTTGGAAGGGGTATTATTTGATTGAAAATGCATTATTGATTAGTTTATTCTTTGTAATTGAATGATGAGTCACCTAAGGGATAAGAGGGGACAAGAGGTCGGCTGATTGAAGAGAAAGGAAGGCTCCACCGATTTTTGAGGCAGCTTGAATCAATAATGGAGTGAAAGTGGTGTATAAACTAATAAAAGGCAAAAGTGAACCCTTAATTTAAGGAGTCTTGTTTATTGAATGAGCAAGTGGCTAAATGGAGTCTCTCTTGCTTATGGATGCCGAATCACATGGTCTAAGGGGTCAACTTTGACCTCTTGACCAATCTTAGTCAATGTGGACTCATGTGGGCCCCCTTTTAGGGTTTTATCAATATTTTAATATTAAATTTGTAAAAATTTGTAAAATTTGGAATTAAATTCCTAATATGATATAATGTGATATAATATCATATTTAAAGGTAATTATAACCTTTAAGCCCATTTAAAACCAATTTAGAAAGCAATTTCACAAAAATGTGCTTTAAGGAGTTTTAGTGCACATTTTGTGTTGCAAGGTGTTTCTGAGCTTTGTTTTCTTTGAGAACTGTTTTGTTGTGTTCCTTACTTCATTATAATACTTAGGAATCCACTTTGGATCCTATCTGAGGTCATACAATCTTTATGGTGTCTTAAAGCACCTTTTTGGCTTTACCGATCTTAAGGCATGTTTTGCCTTGTTGAGATCTTTAGATTGTTCCCCAGTAATATTTAGGTGTTTATTAACCATCTTAGATCATTAATATATCATTTAATTATATTTTAAAGGTTAGGGGTTGTGAGCCTCGATTTTTAACCCCTATCCTATGTTGATTAAAGTTGATTAGGATCTAATCGGGTTTTAGGTCCACTTATAACCTAAGTTTAATAACTAAGTCATATAACCATAATTATTAAAACCTAAGCTAGCCCACTGGAACCTATTATGAGTCGCCACCTAATTTTAACCTATATCAAATTAGGAAAGGAGAGTTCGGGTTCGGGGGCTTGATATTCGACTTATTTAGGGTTCAAATTACTTTCATTACCCCTCCTAGGTCGTTTTTCCTCTACTTGGTTCGTTTACGGCTTTCTACAGAGTTGTTATTAACCTAGGTGCGCGCTTCTGTTTTTTTTATTTTTTAACGTTTTTTGACAGAAAATTAAAGTGAAATTGAAAGTTACCTAATTAAAGTCAAATCTTTATTCCGTCCGTGGCCACGGACCTAATGTCCGAACCCACGGACCCCAGTTAACCTAATTACACAAAAAGGTCAAATTTAAACAGAAACGAGATTTTGAAAAGTCCGAGGCCACGGACAGGACGTCCGTGGGCCTGGACATGTTTTATAAAACCCTAACTTTTGAAAATCAAAATATCCCGCCACCGTCCGGGGGCGTCCGGCTTTCGGACAGAGCGTCCGGGACCCCGGACATAGCGTCCGTGGGTGCAGACCGACCTCGGACGGCGGCGTTAAGGCTGTTCCCGGCGGTGTTTTTGGCTCAAAATTTATGGGTACGTAGCCTGAAAGATTCTAAACATGTTAGTGATCAAAAGTTTTCAATTTGACTACGAATTAAGGACGAAACTTATTGAACAAGTTAGTGGACAGAAACGCAAACAAACCTTAATTCAGAAGCAAGAAAAGTCAGTTCGAATAGGAATTTCAACCAGAAGCGTATTGTGATCAGTGGAGTTAAAGAATTCGAATTCTAACCTGTTTTGGCTTCGGGATTTGGTTGTTCCTTCATGTCGGGAAACTTCGAACGCGTCGTTGGTAGCCGATCCGGTTCAGCTTCGACCCGAGTTTCTGATTTCTTCTTCCTTGTATGATTAAGGACGGTTTGCTTCTGTTTTTGTGATGTTTTGGTGCTTGGAAGTTCAATAGGAGAAGAAAGGATGAGTTTTTGGTGATTTTGGGGTGATTTCTGCAGTGTTTCGGTATTGATTTGAGGCTTGGAAGTGTAAAAACGTGGGAAGAAGGTTTGTGGCTGTGTTCTCTGACTTTGGAGGTGTTCTTCCCTGCCCTAGTTCGTTTTTTGGGGGTTCTTTTATAGAAAGAGCATGGTCAAATTGATAGAGCAAGATCTTTATCTAAAACGCTGATTTCGTGCTCTAAGGGAATCTGATTTTGTAAAATATGTTTCAGGCCGAGATAAATTATGAAATTTTAACTGAAGATAAAGGATGATTTTTAAGAATTTTTAGAGTTGGAATCGGGTTATTTTGATAAATAACTGATTAGATAAAAATCTTGCAATCTGGAATCTCCCATAATTCATAACTTATTATTGAAAAGTCGAAATAACGAAATTCCAACGGCATTAGTCTCTAATAAACATCCTCTATCTTGTGTTAAAATTTCATGACGTTTTGTTTAATTTCGGTATTTTCCATAGGAGAGAGAAAATTGCAAAAATGATTGAATTTCTCTTTTAAATTTTGGGCTAAGGTACCAAATAAAATAATTTCAGGTTTATGACTGTATGTAGTCATGCTAACCATGTGACAATTTATTTTAATTTTGGAAACCTTTTATTATTTCTATTTTGAGGTTATTTCATGTGTTAATTAAAGAAATTAGCTTATAATATGAATTAAAAGCTAAATTTCCAGAATAAATATTATCAGAAAATCATGAAATACCTTTCATAATGACTATGATATTTGGAAGTGTTTGGAGATAATAAACAAGTCATATGAAAATAGAAAATCCCGATAATGTCCTTAGAAAATCCCGTCTTGGTGCTTTTTGACCCCTTTTGCCCTTTGTAACACGTATGCCTTAGAGATTACTCCGGGGGGGTTGAAATTTTGGGTATAACAGATTGCCCCCCGTCAACTAGGCTTTGTAATGAAGATGAAAAGACTAGTTGATGCCTGAGTGACACCCCAAAATTTTGGGATCTTAAAAGACCCTGTATGTGGATTGTGTCGAGCTATTCTAAGGCGCTGACTACCTAAAAACGAAATGACCAAGTAAATGTCAAGCGATTCTACGGTGTTGACAACCTAAAAGACGAAGTAATGTCAAGCGATTCTAAGGCGTTGACAACCTAAAAGACGAAGTAATGTCAAGCGATTCTAAGGCGTTGACAACCTAAAAGACGAAGTAATGTGTAGATGCAAGAATGTTGATGATGCTCGGATGCTTCTGGGGACCGAAACCCGTGCCAATGCTCCTGGCTGGACCCAATGTGGACTTATTGCCATCAAGCCCCCCCCGGTGTGCAGGGATAACTCCTGGTAAAAACCCTGGGGACTTATTGTCATCGCCCACCATTCGTTGATCCCAAAATAAGTTGACATCGCACAGGAGGATTATTGCCATCACCTTGCCAACTTTTCTGTCGCCAGGTCTTGTGACGCGCCTGGATAATGCAGATGGATGATATGAAGATGACGCAAATGAAAGTGATGCAAATGTAGATGATGAAAATGATGCAAATGATATGGATGATATGAAAATGACGCAAATGAAAGTGATGCAAATGTAGATGATGAAAATGATGCAAATGAGATGGATGATATGAAAATGATGTTCGGATGCTTCTGGGGACCGAAACCTGTTCCAATGCTCCTTGTTGGTATACTATGGGGACTTATTGCCTCTGCCCACCAACTGGGGTGCTTCTAGATTACCAAGGGGACTTATTGCCACTGCCCACTAGTTGTTTCTCCCAAGAAGTTGACATGAAGATGGGGACTTATTGCCTCTGCCCCGCCAACTTAGATCGCGCTCTGTCTCGTACCTGTCTCGCACTGAAGATGATACTAGGTCTCGTACTTGTAACACCCCATCCAAAACCTTAACACTTAATCAATAATTGCAGCGGAAATCATTACTTAAACATATACCAAATGGGCGGTGTTACACGCCGTTAGCCACCCACGTGGCTAACAAGGCTGTTACATAATATGTATCGGTCTGATCACACGAATCCCGAGCATACTTACAACCTTCCAAAAATGACCATCCAAAAGAATTACAATATACCGAGTGTAACTATTCAAAAATCACTAACCAACTTTACAACACCAAAAATAAATGACCTCGAGTGTACAAACACTACTCGGGTTCAACATCCAAAAACAGCAAAATATCAACATCCTAGGATCTAAAGCCAATTGCTTCTTCCTCGATCCTCATCCTGCAAATAAACATAGCCCCCAAGGGGGTCAGCAACCTTTTGCTGGCATGGTTAACGTGCAGCCCGCTGACTACCGGGATACACGCAACTATTTGTCATTATTACATGGCGTTGATTTTATCAGACAACATGCATATATATAACAGGAGCTATTGCAGAACAATAACAACACATACATAGTGAAAACAGTTCACTTTGAATAACAACCAACATGGTTAGTCAACTTGTAAGCCTAGAGGATGTCTTCATCCTCATGTTAAGCTTAACACATAACACATTACGTTTAGTTAGTCGGGTGAGTAACTTTAACTTGAAAGATGAGACGAGCGTAGTGACCCGAAACATCAAACACATAATTTCCCCCTAGCCCGAGTGGAAGTCAGGTAGGTAGCTTTGGCTAAGCTATGGGAGGTCGAATTCCCCAAAAAGGAAGACTACCCTAACATAAGGAGAGAGCCGAATCTGATGCAGAGATGTCGACACCCATACATACACGCGTGAGGAACGACCGGATTCCTCACTCCCCGGTTAGCACTCGTTAGAAGTCCCACAATGGGAGCTTAACATAATCTCACGCAAGAATGTGTTTAAGTCCAGTTAGAACAAGCAAGGGAAGTAAGGCATAATTCATCAATACCACATCACAACCAAACACACATAGCCGGGTTAGAACGTTCTTAGGTCGAGGGACGTTATTACCGGATACCGCTCTCGTACGTTTCCTAGCTTGGGTTAGTTAACGGTTAGCACGCAATCGAGGTTACCGGTATCGGCACGTACACGTCACATTAATAATAAAACTGTAAACTCGTTTCATGATTTAATCTTACAAGGTTGTAAACACGCAAAAACACAAGTAGCAACAAGCCGGTGTAAACCGGTAGGCAACGGACTGCAAGAAAACCATACCTTGGTCCTTGCCGCTCTAGGGTCCACCGTACGTGGTTCCTAAACACGATTGATAATGTCGGTTAATTAATACACTAGACCCTTGATAAACTTGTTACTTCACATTCCTTTTTATTCTTCTTTCACACTTTATTATGATTTTTCCCCACCTTTTAGTTGTATTATAGTCCCCATACTTGTTCTAGACAAACCCCCACAAACGGGAGTCAAAACGGGGCTCAAACGAGCAGTTAGGTTGAAAACAGTGACATGTCCGGACTTGTGTCCGAACATCAATGTTCGGACACAAGCCGAGACTCAGGAATTGAAAACTGCCATTTGTCCGAACTTGTGTCCGGACATCAATGTTCGGACACGATGCGTCCGAACTTGTGTCCGGACATCGAAGTTCGGACACAAGTCGAGGGTTAAAACTTGTGAAAATTGGGGTGTCCGAACTTGTGTCCGGACATCAAAGTTCGGACACAAGTCGAGACTTAACCCGAGGAAAAATTTTGAGGCGTCCGAACTTGTGTCCGGACATCAATGTTCGGACACAAGTCGAGACTGAAACTGGGAAGAAAAATTTTTTAACGTGTCCGGACTTCAAAGGTCGGACAGAAGTCCGGACATCACTGGAACTCGGAAAAATTTTAAACACGGCGTGGCATGTCCGAACTTCCAAGTCCGGACGGAAGTTCGGACGTGCCTGTAAGTGCATTTTCAAATAGCGTTTTCAACACAGATTTACACCCAAACTCAATACAATTTTGCATTATCTCCCCATAGACATTACATGTCTTTCCATATCATTTAGCCCAACAAAACACCTTGACATCAACTCTTTAAAAATGCCAATTTGTATACCAAATCCATCAATTTAACAACAACAACACAATGTATAAAACCCCCAAGGGTTGGCACTTAAACAACAACAATTTAAACACTGAATTTCCTCATATTATTTGCAACACCTGCATTTCACTGAGCATTTATTTGCACTTAAACAAAAACACATCTCAAGCTCATACATGGTTTAAGGTAAGTTTATTACCTTGGTTGCTTTTCGACTTTCCCCCTTTCTCTTTACTTGTTCCTCAATCGGTATTCAACGGGGTAAATTGCTACACTAATGACCAAGCCAAGATAGCCACAATGAGTATTTAGGGTTTATAACTCCTTTAACCCTAGAATTAGAAATTGCTTGAACACAAGGAGGGAATTACCTTTTATTTCAAAATGAAATGCTTGGTAATGGAATTAGGGCTAGCTCCAACTCCTCAAGGAATTGAACAAGCTAACAAGGAACAAGCATGGTGTTCAAAATAGAGAAAACCGATTTCAAGAAGGAAATGAAGGAATGAGTGAGTTTTTGATTTCTTCTTACCTTAGAACAACAATAAGACTCTTGGCTTCAAGAATGTGAAGCTTTCTCTTCAAAATGGGGTACACCCATGGAGATGAAGTATGGTGTTTTGAGAGATTCGAAAGGTACAAAATGATCTCCAAGATGAGAGGAGTATTTTGGTGAACGAATTTCTTGATTTGGAGCTAAGATGTGGGAAGTTACAAGAGATTGAAGTTGGGCTCCTTTGGCTTTGTGAAATCGCCATGCTTGGCAAAACAAGAGAAGAGAGAGGGTGGTGAGGGAGAAGGCAATCGTGAGTGAAGAGAATGAGGGGGAGAGAGAGAGTGAGAGAGAGTTTTGTGTGTGAGAGGGGAATAAATGTATTTTATTGTTTTTGTAGTTTTGTGAGTAAAGTAGAATCAATAGAATAGAGAGGGTAATAAAATCTGATTTTTATTTTACAAGTGAGAGAGTGGCACTTGGTCATTAGTAGATAACACCGTTAGTTTCCGAACTGTCAGTTTAACAGTCCGGGTCCGGTTTCCGGAATAATATATTTTTGATTCTAAAAATTCTTAGACTTTAATTAGTATATAATATAGTTATAAAATCAACTATAATTTATACAAGTCGCTTTGAGGCGTTTAACGTCACGTTTTTCAGTTTTCTTGAAAAAACGTGTTTTAAAGCCTCGTTTGTGCAATTAATCCATTTATATGGATTCGTTTCTTTCGGGAATTTCTCCCACATGTCCTTAATGACTACTTAAGTCTTAAAAGTATTAATTATGTAATTAACTAAATATTAAGGTTTGGGGTATTTCTTCGGTACTCACTTCTAACACCTCCTCATTCTCCATACTAAAAGAAATTCTTCCACCACTACCACTTAAAAATTTCTAAAACATACAACTCCATATTCCAATTTATACTCATTACTTCTATCCTATGTGTGATTCTTGTGACCACTTGAGGGGAGCTTCAAGAATCATTCGACCCTGATGTGATCAGCATCAGTGTTGAACTATCTTTCCACCCCAATTTGTGTTCGTTTCCCTTGATCTGATCGGGATCAAGTTCGACTTCCCACATCAGATTCAATCAAACAAATAATTTAATTGTTTTCATTTTCTATCTTTTTACCCTTTCTAGTCGTAATTACGAATTCATACATCTCCAAAGGATGGAATCAGTCCATCAATCATCCTCACTCTACTTCCCAAATGCTTTACTCCGTGGTTCAATACCTAAATGCTCATTTCATCAACCTTCACTACTTCCATCCATTACTCACCATCATCTCCTATATTCTAACTAAGGAATACTACATTTATAAGATTTAGTTGACTTCAATTGTTTCAAATATTTTACTTACGATTCCACTACTCATAACCTTCATTCATCTACTATCCTCATTCATTTCGTACTACTTCTTCGAAGGCTACAATACTTGTGGAGCTCCGTCCACTACTCATTACTTTTCTTTTACTAATACTCTTACATTGGTGTTACAAGATGGGTATACTCCTCCTATGGTATTTGCATGTCTAATGCCTAATTACCATAATTACAATGTGAATGAGTACTTATGTTTATTTAACATAGTATCACTCATCAATTTGGTTCTCGTTTGTGCTATGCACATTATGGTTTATGTGTTTTATTCACAAAACTTACATTAAGCGGTTTCGCTCTACCCCCCTTAAAAGGGATTACGCCCACGTAATCTCCATATGTTAATATTAAACATTGGTTATTTAATTCGGGCAATCCGAAGTGTTTAGCTTCACTACGGTATACTATATACTATGCTCTGGTCAAAGGGTCTTAACCGTACCAATGGTTTAGACTTTGCACCAAGAGTTCCTATATGAGTTTACTTAACTCATACTTAATTCGGTTCTAGCCTGACCGGCTTCAAGGCATTAATAGCCATTCTATTATACTTACTAGGTATATTTCTCCTAGTTAGGGCCCACTAGCTTCTGCTGCGCGACCCTGATAGCTTGGTTACTTACCCTTCGTGTTATCATTAATGTGCTATACATCACCTTTATCCGTCTATTATGGGAATAAGGTTTACTAGACAACTGCGGTATTCTTTTACCGTGTTTGAACTCAACGAGTTTAAGATTTATAACCAGCTCTCTGGTAATCTACTGCACATGCTATTTATGTTTCCACGATTATTCATTAAGCTCCTCCAATTATTGTCGGGTGAGGTTAAGTCACTACTTAGTTGTAGTACTTCCTCTGTTGTCAATAGCTTCTGAATATACCAGTTCTCCTGGTTCAGTACAAGTGTTCTTTGCTTGTATGACCTTGCATTTCTATGCGTCGGTCCTATTGACTTTGATATGTCTTCTTTCACCTTATATTCCAATGGAATTCACATCTTGTGATCATTAGTGTGTTGTACACTCTTCGTGCTTCTTTGGCCTTAGGCCGCACTGTATGTTGCTAAGCTTGCTTGACTGGCTTATGCCGTGTTTGTGGTGAAAGGAAAGATTTAGTACGGTTTACATTCTCCATATCCCTCGCCATCTCATTAGGTCATTAGCTGAACAAGTGCAATGCCAAAACACTCAGTCATACAGAGTGCAGAGGCGTAAACGCTTGACAGTAAGTCGCTTACGTGATAGGAAAGAATATTTCTGTGTGTCATCTCATACTTATACTCCGTGTCGTTGCTTATCTACTTCCTCATAGCGGTCGCTGTTGCGCACCGTATTCTTACTCATTATACAACATCGTTTTTACTGTTTCTGTTACTGTGATAGTTCCTCTTTACTCATTGCCATTGTCATTGGCACCATTCCCTTATGGTATGTATACCCTGGGGTTTCCAATGTTCGTGTGTATGACGGTTGTCGTAGCATACCACAATATTAATATCTTCCCAATGTGGAGATGTTCTTCCATTTTAGGTTTCATGTGTAGGTTAGCTTACCTCACATTCCATCATCATTTATGATACGGTTTACCAAGTATCTTGGTTGACCAAGGGTGAGATAACTCATCGGGTTATAAGCTCTCTTGAGTGTTAGTCATTCGTGATGTTCAACGTGTGTTCACATTAATTGCTTTGATAATTATTGCCTTTCAGTGCTGAGCATTGGTTTAGGCTCTGGCTGTGCGGTTTTATTCTTGTATGTACATCACCGGGACATCCCATGAAGCTTCAAGGGTTTTCTGGTCCCGTTCTCCAATTGAAGAGTACCCTGTCATTGATAAATGAAAGTTCTTGTTGAGGGGTTTGTCTCCACTCATAGGTCTAATGACAAGGTTGCTATGTTGGTGTTTACACCATGGTCCACCACATGTTTGGGTGCTTATGGAGTATGCTTACTCCTTTAAGTCGTAATGGTTTGGAAATCTCATTTCCTTATTCCATCGCCCCTTGACAATATTCATAAGCGTAGGCTTACTGTTATAATAGATGGAAGCCTTTCCAAGGGTTCACATCATCACCACATTGGTGGTCTTCGGTTACGAGGGGTACCTTCCCTTGGGTTTCTCGTAGTGTCCAAGTGTGGGCTAGGCCAATGTTGGCATTATCATGATTCTTATGCCTCTGTGCTACCAGTGCTACAGAAAGAAGGCATGGGTAATTAAGAACTCCGTCAACTGTATACTAGGCTGATGCTCTAGTGACAGTGACCTTGAGTTGGCCATTACTCCAAGCCACTCAGGATATTGGGTTCGAATTTATGGTCCAGTTGTTGATTTCTTGTCGTATGAGGCAATATCTCTTGCAGGTCTTGTTAACCATTGGTGCCGGTTTGGCAACCGTTTAAGGTTATATAACGTATTTGGTTTACGACTTCTGAGCCGTATCGCTGCAAGCTATGCTCTTCGCAAGCTGCTTATACATGTTTCCACTCCGTGGCATCACGCTTCCGTTCATAGGAGACTCTTAGGCAATCTGGTGCTGATCAGTGCCTTTGTAGCCTAGGGTATTTCCTGTCAAGTGAAATCCCTTCGGTGTCTTAACCGAGTGTTCGTTCCAGCTCCTGTATTCTTATCTTGACGCTTGGTTTGGCTGTTGTTAATCCAGTCACCCTCAAGATTTGCTCCTGGGTGTCGTTAAATTATGCCATTACATCCGGCAACGTTTATGATATGTTGTCCACTGTATCGTCTTGCGGTATTGTACTTGAGTTGTCCCTTTTGGGTTATGGCGTCTCCCGTCCTTGGGTAGACTAGGTTTAAGTATCCTTTCCGATGATGGGTTATATTTGTGGTAATCGTGTAATTGTCCTTGGGAACTCTGTCCCGTTTATTGAGTATCGTGGTGTTCACGTTAGGCGGTTGCCTTACCGTGTCTAGGCTGGGTGTACTTCCCAGCTATCACGTGTTCGTTTGATGTCCTTGAGACATATCCAACGTCTATACTTACTAGTATGTGCTCGTTGCACTTCTTAGTTCTTATTCCTCATCTCCAGATGGATTCTCTGAGTTCCTTGATACTTGATCGTCTGAGGTGTCCAGCTGTTCTGGTTGAACTCACTCATGGTCCGTAGAACGGAGTTGACTACTTCCCGTGTGTCGCACACTACATGTATACATACGTGGGGTACCATATTGACACGTTACCACTTACCCAACTATATGTCGGGCCCGCAAGCTCCTTCGGAGTGCGGTTGTCCCACATCCCGTAACGGGTACACTCGTAGTGTTCGCCACACGCCTAGGTGAAGTATTCTATTGTCAACTCCTCTTGTATCATTCTTTGATACTCACCGTAATGCTGTTGGTCTGGTTTTAAAATCCAAGGTTTTAAAAGAAGGTTTATGGTTTTGAAAGAAAATTTTTGGGTTTTAAAATATGGTTCGGTGTTAAAAGAAATCTCTCATGGCATAGCCATGTTTGAGGTCTTGACCAAGTCTAGCTTCTCGCTGACTGGTAAGTACAGTAGTCGGCCGTTAAGCCTTCCCAAGGTTTCATACGTCTGGTTGTTAGGATGTGTGATCCTGTGGTTGTTTCATTACGGTCACCGTACATTACTATGTACTTGTGACGTGTGAGTGTTCCTTTACATGTTCATGTCCTTACTGCACTTGCCGTAGCAAGTGCGTGGTACTGGCGGTTTTTGAGTAATCCTATACCGATCACGGTATGGTTTCCATTTGTGTTTGTTAGTCTTGTTGATGCTTCCCTCGATCTTATTGATCTATAATTGGTATACTCGCTCCTTTAGGTAGCTTCTTGGTGGTCTAGACATGGCTGTCGTAGATCTGGGTACTCCTCCACTCCTTGGAGGTTCCCGTTCTATTTGGTTTAGTGTCGTTCCTTGTGGCTCGTTCCCACACATTTGTGGTGGTTACTGAGCCTTCCTCGTTTAGGCACTACTCTTGTAGTCCTATTGGATTATATCTCATGGTTGTTCTTGTAGTTGTCTGAGCTATATTGGCCAGGTACTGCAACCTTAATGGTATTATAGTTTGGAGTTAACCGCTTCCGACTATGTCCTTAGTCGGCTAGCATACCGTTGGTGGCATTATTCAAGTATCACTATCCCGTAGACTTGTGTCTCGGGTTCCGTTACTGCTCCCTTTCCATTCCGTTGCACGGTGAGTGCTTCTTTCCTGCTCTTGGTTTACTAGCTAGGTGTCGCGACTGCTAAGCACGTCGCCCCATGCTGTTGTAAGTTGTAGCCTCCTCGTGGTTGGAGTGTTCATCCTACCGCTATTACGTGCGGTGTTGTGGTTCAACCGGGATCCATCCCTGGGACTTCCAGTTCTTGGAATCTATCATATGTCGTTTCTTGTTACCGTGTGATTGCACATCTGCCAGATCGGGTTTTCCCCGAGTATGAGAAGGCTTTTCTTCTCTCTGGCGTCCTTTCCCAAGTTATACAGTGGGGTTTGCGGCGGGCGGGACTGGTATTGTAGGTATCCGGTACTCACCGGTAGTTCCTAACTAGCATATCTCTAATGCTATCACTCAGCCCTTAGCCCTAAGCTTCTAATTCCTAGCTCGGTATTCCTAACTCGGTATTTCCAGTCATCAGAGCGATACTTCGCTCTGATACCACTTTTTGTAACACCCCTACCATTAATACATGCTTACCGTCCAATCTCCTTACACGTCAGATACACGCAGCGGATACTTACTTACATACTATGGGTGATACAATGCCATTAACCACCCACGTGGCTAACAAGGCTACTACTACTGCTTACAGCATCGGTCTGATGGACCGGAATCCCGAGTACTACACATCTATAATACATACTCCATTCATCAATCAGATACAACAATGCTCCATTCAATACTTACTCCTCCAATCCATACATTACAATATACTTAACCGAGTCTACTAGGATCCTTATACGTTTATAATGTCTCTTCCAAGTTCATACATACTCTCTAAGAGTCTACATCTACCCATTTTCTCACAACTACTTACTTTCTAAGTACAAGGATGTGCCTCGGTCTCTTCCTTGACCATATTCGCTTCGGGTACCTGCACACTAAAAAATGTCCCCCGAAGGGGTCAGCTTTCGCCGAGCATGATAACCGCATACCCCGCGTACTAGTGAGGGTACGCCGACCACTTGGTCGTATACATGCGGTTGATTTCATTCAAAACATACATGCATACATGCTCTTATACATAATATTGCAATACAGTACATAAGACATACACACATACATACGCTTCGTTACATACAAGAAGTACAACATAAACCATTCAATACATACTTACCTTTTCCGAATCATACATATACATTACATGCACAATATACAATTCTTGTTAGCTTCATTAGTCCACCCGGGTTAATCGGGTGGAGATTACTCTTTTACTCGTTACTTCAAACATACGCATACATACTCATACATACTTACGGATCCATACTTACTTACTCTTACTCAAGTTAAGTCGTCGGGACCTCCGGCCCTGGGGACTACACCGTCCCACCTCCGGGATTTACTTGACTCACCAATCCGGGATGCTACCCATTTAAGGGATTTGGGCCGCGGACCAGTTTAAGAGTCAGGAATTGCAGCCAACCTCTTGTGACTCCGCATCCTCACGCGTGGCCGAAGCTATATCGGACTTCTACTCATTCCGGTTTACTCACTTAAGTTAGGAGTTAGGTGGTTAGGAATTAGCAGAAGTCATTCATTCAAGCCACAATAATACAATGCAAAGCTCATATACACATCCGTACAAAATACAGTGCAATATACAAGTACGCTACAAAATACAATACACATCATCACCATTCATATGTTTCATGAATTATACAAACTATTGTTCAAGACAAATATCAAGAACAATGTAAACAAGCACAGGTAGGTGCAATATAACGATTCGTGCATTTATCTTATTAGGTGATCAAATAAGCACACAAATCGGGGTAACCAGATTAGGATACAGGGCATGAAGAAATCATACCTTTCACCGTTGTACTTGTATCCCAATGTTCCTCCGGTGTTCACAAATCAAATCCTATGATTTACATACAATCGAACAATTAATCTAACTATCAGTAATTTGATTCGGTTACCCTTACGCTTCCTAACTCATACTTATTAAGTCTTCACATTCTTTTACTTACGTTTTATTTACTTACTTTTCATTGCTTAACAATGGTATACTTACATATGTATGCACGTATGTATAGGTGGGTATACATATACATACATACACATACTAACCATAGTCTTATAGTTTTTTTTTTTGTAAGTTTTGACCCGACCGAACTTGCGACCGACCTTGCAAGTTCGGTCCAAGTCAGTAGGCTACATCGGGTGAAAGTTCCAGGGCCGACCGACCTTGCAAGTCCGGTCCCAAGGTCGGTCCATTCCAGTGAGTTACTTAACGGAAAATTTTAGCCCGACCGACCTTGCAAGTCCGGTCGCAAGGTCGGTCCATTCCAGTAGCTTACTCGACGGAAATTTTTCTGGCCGACCGAACTTGCATGTCCGGTCGCAAGTTCGGTCGATTCCAGTAGGTTACAGACGGGAGAATTTTTCTGGTCCGACCGAACTTGCAAGTCCGGTCGCAAGTTCGGTCCATTCCAGAAGCATTCCCGTCTTTGTAAATCTGGGCTCGACCGAACTTGCAAGTCCGGTCGCAAGTTCGGTCCGGCCCAGTATTTGCATTTTTACTTCTGTTTTCAGTCCTATACTTTACCCATTGTTTCTCCAATCTTCTTACATGTAATCCCACATGTTTAAACACTACCTAGGCCCTCCAAATTGCCTTAGTTCATCCACCAATCCCTTACCAAATCCATCAATCCACTTACACAATTTTCCTCACTTCATTCCAGCACTTATACCTATTTTGTTTCTTCACTGCTACAGATTTTTAAACCAACTTCTATCATCCAATACTTCCTCTACCAATGTCACTCCTAGCATCCCAAATACCTCTTCTTACTTTGCCAATTCACTTCCAAGCAATTGTACCATCTATACCCAAGTCCAACATTCATTTACCAATTCTTACACACTAGTTTTTCCCTAACTTCTCCAAGGCATTTTTACACTTTGCTACAGATTTTGGTTTCCACTACCATGCTACCGATTTATCACTCAACTTCTAACCTCCATTACTTCCTCAACTAATGTTACTCCTAGCATTCAAAATACATTACTCACAACCTAATTCCATCCCATTTACAACCTCTTATCCAAATCTGTTACAAGCTACTAAACCACTCATTTTAACTTTCCAAAACCTGTTCCAAATGTATCTAAGTCCTCAAATTCCTAGGTAAAATTCGACATAGTCTCCCCTATAATTCTTACTTGCTCCCATATGCACTTTCTCATCAAACTCATTCCTAATCTAGCCAAACCACAAGGGTTCTACCAGCACACATACAAAATATAAATCCATCCCAATACACCAATACTCCATCAACATCAATACTAATACTCATACACAATGTACTTGGCTCTAAGGCCTACAATTTACTCACTAGTTCCCAAATACTCAAAACTTCATAAGCTCCAATACCAATGCAATAGTTTAGGTTCTTTTACTTGTTTACCCACTCCATTGCTCTAATGCATAAAAATTAACCTTAGTAAAGAGCTCTTACCTTGAGCTTATAATTCCTTCATTCTTTTCCCAATTCTCCTCTTCTTTCTTTCTTGCCCAAATCGGCCATGTGGGGAATGGAGTTGCCAAACTCCATTCCCATCACCCAATGAACACAAAACAACTATAATTAATATACCAACCCCTTAATTAATGTTAGTTCATATAAATGCTTAAAACAAGATTTCTAGGGTTTACCTTTGGAGAGTTTTAGAAGGGGTCTTTGCCCTTGGTTCAAGAAGGTGAATCCACCACCATTGCTAGGTTGATATTTTGCTCAAAGAGAGAGAGAGAAAACAAGGTATCACATATGGGTAAAAATCGGTTATGAAAGGAGATGGGGGAAACATGAGTTTTTCATGTAGATTTTTACCTTGTTGGAAAGAGGAGACTCCAAGCTTTACATTGGTGCCATTTTCTCTTTGAATGGGGAAAACCCATGGAGATGAAACTCATCCTTTTCGAATTTTGAAAAGAGGGAAATGTAGAGGAGAATGAGGGGATTACAAATATGTAATTATTTTTACATTTGGAGCTTACATGAGGATGGAGCATGTGGAGAAAGAGGAGAAGCCATGTTGTTGTTGAAGAAGCTCCAAAAATCGCCCCCAGCAAAGAGAGGAAGGAGGGAGACGGTGAGAGAGGGAGAAATTGGAGAGAGAGAAGAGAGAAAGGTGGGAATGAGAGGTGAGAGAGAGTTGAGTTATTTGCTTTGTATTTTTACTTTTTGCTTTATGTCTTACTTATTTGTTAACTAGTCACATGTGTGTGTGGGAGGGGTTGTTTAACCCTTTAAAAACCGGCCCCCTTACAGTATACTAGCTGGAGCGTTTTTCGTCTTTTACAGAAACGCTCGTTATTTTACCCGGTTTAGGTACTATTCACTAACCGGGCCCGTTTTCCGGAATTTCCTCGTTTAATTATTTTTATTAGCTATTAAGCTCCCATAAATGCTTAATAATTATTATTTAATGATTTATAATTTTTACGGGTTCGTTTGACCACTTAAAGTCACGTTTCAGGTTTTCTCGAAAAACGTGCTCTAAAGCTCTATTAGCGTTTTAATTCATTGTTTGGATCCGTTTTCCTCGGGAGTTGTTCCCATATTTTATTTAGGTCTTATTAAACCTTTGGAATCCCTATAATACTCTAACCGAGGTCTCATACCTCCTATGGTTATTTAACGCTTATTTAGCGTTTTCCGCTTTTAAAGCGTTTCTTTATTTCTTTTGGATTATTTTTCCTTACCAGCATTAATTAGGTACCATTAGGCCCTTAAATACGTATTAGATTAATTTTAATCCTTATGTTTAAGTTCGGGGTACATTTAATTGGCAATGGATCACCTGGCGTATAATATAAAGGAGTCCCTCAGCCACCAAAAACCGATCAAAGCTTGGAGGTTATAATAGACGCAAAAATTCACGACCAGATTACCATCAAAATTGTAATGATGTATTGGGCCGTAAAATTCGAGATAAGTTGCCAGTCAAGCTTGCAAAAGATGAGTCTATATTTCAGCTGGTGGATATTAAACTTCTTATTTTCAGAAACAAACTGATCACGGCTCTGAAGATCACACTATATATAGGTAGTTTGTTTCAGTTTACTTTCATGCTTTCAGATCCTAACCTCCTAGCATTTTAGAGAGAGCATTGCTTTGTAATCAGAGAGAAAAGTTTCTGTCATTTTCTATTAGTATTTCTCTAGAGCTTTATCGATAGACTCATCTAGTGTGTACCTAGACTTACTTCATTTTCCATCAAGCTGATAAGAGAACCAATAGGGTTAGTGAGTGAGCTCTGCTAAGTGGAATTCCTCTACTCAGTAGGCATTGTAAGTTTTTTGTGTTGAAGTCATTCAATACAAGAGTTTACATTGTATACATGACTGTCCATTGTCTGCTTCCGCTATTGATATTTGATAGAATCAAGGTATTTTATAGACTCGCAACTTGAAGTACCATGAGTCATCACTCACCGATCCTACACGTGGTATCAGAGCCTTATTGCTGACAAACCCACTACATCAAAATGGAAAATCTTCTCTTCAACCAAAACAATAAAATTCCCTTCAACTTCCTCTGAGAAGTATGAACTGAAAGCGTCATCACCACCAATATGAAGAAGGATTGCTCACTGCTCAATAGCCAGTTGGGAAAGAAGCATGGTGAAAATGTATAATTGGTTCCTCCCATCTTACAACGAGTAGAACGCTGAGAGTCTTTATTCCTTTCTTTTGTGTTACAATCCTAGAGAGCTTTCTTGTGTTCTCTCTCTTCTAAAATTGTGTATCTTTACAAATGAGCCTCCTACCTCTATTTATAGACTTTCGAGAGTGAGGCCTATCTCTTAATCCTTATACATGTGGTATTACTTCATTTGGAGCCACCCTTCTAGTTTTGGCACTTCTTTCCTTATAAAGCCTTCCGGCCTCAAAGTGTAGGGTGTGGGATCCGGTCATGGGTGTGGGCCGGAATGATATTTGGTGCCCAAACTGGAGCCCGAACAAGGTCCTGAAGGGGGCCCGGGGTCTGGATCGGGATCTGTGCCTGGACCGCTTTGACCCTCTTGCCTTCGTCATATTCTTGCCCTTGTCATCAGTCCCACAAGTTCTACTTTGCTACTTAAAAAAGTGGAACTTACAAAAAGAAAAATTGAAATTTACATTCTTTCTTCTTTCTTTCTATTTCTTCCCTTCTCCTATCTTCTAGTCCCACAAGTTCTTTTTCTTTTAGCTCTTACAAAGAAAAATGAACTTACAAAAAGAAAGTTGGTACAGTATAATCAAAGTCCCACAAGTATTTTCCTTCTGACAAATTGGAAATTCTGGGACATAAGTCTTTGAAATGATTTATCTTGGTGGATGAATCCCATGACATCTTGATGGGTGAATCTTCTGATGTCTTCATAAAGAAGACCAATGGTTCCTTTTATAAGAAACATTCCCTTTTTGAACGGGCTTAATATTTTGATGATAAAGTCTTTGCCTATACTATCCAAAGGATGATAATTCCCTTAAAGGGAGAATAAAGATAATATATTTTCCCAACTTTGCTTATGCTAGCCAAAGGATGGTACTTGTGATTCAAGTATGGTGCGGCGTCCCACACCTAACAATGCACCCATCACAGGCGACCAGAGCTCCTGATGGGTCCAGAGATGGGTTTTCTTGATTGGCCCGATTCACCATGGATATGCAAATCTATTGCAGAAAGTCCATGGGTAGGTATTACTTTCAAGGCATGATAGCCTGTAGGTGTTACTTTTCACCATGGATATGCAAATCTATTGCAGAAAGTCCATGGGTAGGTGTTACTTTTCTCCATGGATATGCACTTTGTGCAGAAAGTCCATAGGTAGGTGTTACTTTCTTGGCTCGATGGCCTTTGTTCTTGCTTTTTTTTGAATACTTCAGGGGTGATCAGTCCCCTGGTAAAAAGTACCTGCACTTTCTTTAAAAACTTTGTTAGCTCTATAGTAGAATATGCTGCACATGATAAATAGTTTAAGACATCAAATCAGTTTGTAATTGAGCATAAATCAAGGTCAAGCTCAATAGACTTACGTATAGATAAGTCTGGTAATCATATACCCTTTCAGATGGTATGCAATGGTGGGGTATCAAACATATTAGAATCATGCATTTAGTTAATGCTGAATGATGCATTCTATAATCAAAAGCATCAAGAGCTTGACTCAAGGTGGTTTTATGAGCTTCAAACATTCTCATCATGCCCGTTTGCCAGCTGAAAACATAGGCAATAAGTTAGCCTAAACACTGTCTATGCAGCAGCTCAATATTCGTGTCATAGTGCCCGGGAAGAGGAAGATAAGTGGGTGAGTTATGAACACCATTTCCAAGAAGCATGACAAGAGTAGGCAAGGCATTTTGTTTCCATAAGTTGGATTTTAACAACAATATCATGATGGAGTAAAACAGAATGGTGTATGAGAGTTTTAAGAGTTTGGTTACTTTCAAGCAGGTCTTGTCATGCTTTAAGAGGTGGCACAAAGTCAAGAAAAACTGAAGCGGATATGAACCGCTTGCCAGCTCATAATAGGTCACAACTAGAGGTGTTTCAGAGTGAAAATATATGGCAATATACCCTCTTTAAACCAGCAAACAGCGGCAAAAGGATTGCTGTACAACAGTTCCTAAAGTGTAAAATAACAAAGTTTGAATGGTGCTTGAAGCAGCAGCCTAACAGATGGAGTAAGACAGTAGCAACAGGGAACTACAATCAATTAAAGGCTCTCTTATTTACTAATCAAACAACACAGACCAAGAGTAAAAGAGCTTGCCATTCATGTCATCTCAAGTAATGAGATTGCGTGTAAAAAAACTGTTAAAACGGTTTTGGTAATGCACCAATACTTACGTTCAGAGAAGCTAATGCACCAATACCTACGTTCAGTAACAAATGAAACATGATTTACTGTCATTTCAAGAAGTTTTTACCTTGCCTGCTCTGATTATCAAACACATAAGCTTATGAGATTAATCAGCTATATCAACAATCATAATCAGCAGTTATAAATATTGAATTCTGTGTGCTTTTTGACAGAAGCCTCTAAGATAGGCTAATAGTTCGAAGAAGGGGTGTGAGGACCATAGTATTTTAGATAGGAAGCGAAACAGATATCTGTGCATAAACTAGTTGAAAGCTTAGAAACTGAAACATCACAACAGATGCCAAGCTTAACGCTATTTTTGCAAAAGGTAAATAGATTGTCTCAGATAATCTGTTATCAGATGGAATGCTTAGGAGAAGCTATTTAACGATTAAGCAGCAAGATACATATCAGGAATGAGTATCACCTAACCAGCATCATCTTATCAATTCATAGCTGTAACACTTATCTAGGCTTGAACTAAACTGGAATAACAACCTCTGACCATGCTTTAATCAACATCAGTTTATATATACGAACTGTAACCCGGACACAGCTAAGTAGAATGCAAAAGCATTTGCTCTGATGGAGTTATTTAAATGAGCCCTTCTATAAGTCTCAGTAATAGCCGGAATAGAGCATGAGGCAGCAGTTGAAGCAAATGAGGAATTGGTAACACTCATGAGATGTCCGTAATTATTCAAGAGTTCAAAGGCATGATCTGATAGCAGATTCTGTAAACCATAGGGATTACACAAGACAACCGAGGCCGCACCGATTTTGTAATGTAAATTGATTTCTTAGCAGTATTATGGGATAGGCATATGGATGTTAGAATTCTGAGACATTATCAAAGAGCAGAGCTTCTAGAAATGACTGAGCTCGGTATTAAACCTTTTATCATAGACTAAAAACAGCTGAAAACCCACCCCGAGTCCACAATGGATTAAAACCACACTTTGAGATAAAAATTAATGCTCAGATCTGAAAAACGTGTTAGGCAAACATTTAGCCAAATTCATGGCCTAAAACCTCAAAACAGATATGCAAAGCAGTATATTTCATACTCGCTTCTTTGTGCGAGTAGTAACAGATCTTGATTGTACTGAAATGTGTCAGAAACATAATATAAAACTACCTTAACGAAGCATGCAAAAAAAACAAAGCATGAAACAAAAACACAGCATGAAACAGGAACACAGCATGAAACAGAAACACAATACTTGTAAAACTGTTTACACTATAAATGTATGGTAGCATAATTGGCAGTGTTGATTTTAGTCAAGTGCATAAACTTCCTCCGGCAGATGCTGGAGTTTGGTCTAAGGAGCTGTGTGAATGTAAAACTTGACAGAGACCAGTAGTATTTAAAGCTGCTAATCTCTCCATATTATCTTGTATATCCGAAAATTGCTAGAAACTTTGTATTCATCAAAGGAATAGGCAGAAGAAGTAACAAATAGTTTTGCGGCGCAGAGAACTATTTTACAAAACTAAATTAAAAATAGTTAATCAAAACTTTATAATAGCTAAAACAGAAGTATAATAACGATCAGTGATAATTTTCAGAACAGTAGTTGCTAGACAATCAGTCCAACAAGTGATTAATTTGAGAAGTTGAGAAGTTAATTAGCAGCATGCAAACATCAGTATGATTTTTTAATAGATTTTGAATTCAAACAATCCAAAGTGAGATAGAGATAGAAACTGAAGTAAATTTTTTGGACGATTTTGTATAGCTTTAAAAGTAATGTTTTTTTGGTCATTGAGCCTCATCATCTAGGTGCCTGTACACCGCCTATTTTAAATTTTGCTTGGAAAATAAACACTACCCAGGGGGTAGGCAACATAAGCAACTTAGTTCTTGAAAATTTTCGTAACAGATTTCACTGAAGATAGCAAACTTTAGGAATTTACCCAGCTCATATCTATAATTGATCAAACTAACAGAGGAACTTTCAGAAAATGCTAATCTTTTGCTTGTGCAAATATCAATACATTTGTTGTATCCAGGAAGCAGAGCAATTGCAAACCTCAGAAAAATGACACAGCAGATGGCATGTAAACCTTTCCAGACGATCAGTCAAGACTTGAATTGCATAGCGAAAGATTTTTCGACAGGTATATAGACGATTTTGTATAAACTGATATGAGAAAGTATTGAACTTATCTTGGTACTTAATTCTTGGCATTTCTTTGTGGCTTTCGGTTGCTTCCACAGTCCTCCATCCTTTCTTTGCTCCTTCGTAGGTGAAAATCTTACATATTTTTGAATATTTGACGTGCTCTGGCTTGGTTATGGGGTGATACCCGATCCTCCTTTGACTTGTTTTTTGGTGTCTGGTTTCCTCCTTAATCAAAGTCGCATCTTCCATTGTTGATTATAGCGGAGTGCCTAGACCAGAGACTGAGATGCTGCTCGGAGCTAGGTTTCAAAATGATGATTCGTTTTATGTAGAATCATCCACCAGCAAATGCCCGAGTTTTAGAAACTTAGTATTTATCAAAGAAACAATCAGAGGCAATAAAAAGTTCGTAGTACAGAGAACTAGATTGACAGGCCATGGATGATTATGCAATATCGAAGCTAATTTTGAGATGAGAATGAAGTATGTTGCTGAAGTTAGAAAACCGCCAAAGCAAATCTCACCAAAGCAGTAAAAATTTTAAATAAGCAAATGCGTTGATCCGCTCTCTGGTTTATTGAGCTTCATCATTTAACAATCAGAAGCATTTCTATCCTTGCTAGAAAATAAGCACTATCTAGGGGGTAGAAAACAGAAGCGGTAGAACTTAAGAAATATAGGCTTTGCTTAAATCTAAAACATAGTTTAAGAGATGCAAATGTGATAACACAATTTTTCAAAGATCGATCATGTCCTCAGGTAAACAAGATATATTTTTAGAAGCAAGAAAATTTAGTTCCATGTGAATCCTAGAGTATTTGAGAGAAGCAAGTGTCGCCATGTAAAAATGGATATCAGATATTTGATTTAACCATGAATGCATCTTGGTCCCTGGTAGCTTTTGTTCAAATCAGTTTTTTAAAACGCTCTGTTAAACTTTCAAGAGCGGGCTTTTAATATGCCATGTTGTAGTTTACAAAATAGGCAGGGTTGGTCACCCATCATGGGTGACCATAATTTTAAGCATTGCTGGAACTGATATAAAAAACAATTAAGGTCCTTAGCGACACCATTTTCTTGACCCAAACAGATTTAAACGTGATTTATCAAAGCCAAACACCACTATAATCAGAAAAATAACATAATCAACTTCGCGAAAGCAGCATAATCATGTCCCTAGGGTCAAATGCTTTTATTTTTCTGTAGAGATTATTCCTTAAAGAAGTGTGGAAACGAGAGACCTGATTATTTTGAAATATTCAAGTTGCGCACATAGGGATTATTGAAATCAATAACACAATCGTCAAAGGTCAGAGATATTGCCTCTAACTTGCAGAAATTTAAACAAATCATATTTATTTAAATGCAGGAGAATTAATTTTATAACTGAAATTCTCACCATGATCCGACATATGCTTTCTCAGATATAGACTTTTAGAACCATTACCTTGCCGCTTGCGAAGAAAGGGTTGAGAAAAAAAACTTTGGAACCTTGGGAAACTGGTAGAGCACGAAAATTGATCACACAGTGGCAGTGCAGTGGATTAGAGGCATGACTCTATCAGAAATTCAGAAAACAGTTCAAACAGAAATAAACATAGGTAAACGATCAAGCAGACTGAAATGGCATACTATGATAGCTGAGATTACTAAGGAAATTGCCAATTTAAATAGATTTTACCATGCTTAGGCCTCTTGACCACATCAACTCTGTAAATAGTGACATATCAGTCACTTCAAAGATGAAGAAGAAACAAACAGTGGCTGGGACAAGGTAAAGATCAGACAAGATTCAAAGCTAGATTACTGTTAAAAACAGCTGCAACAAGAGGCATGTACCATGCTCTTTAGAGTCTGGTAGTACTGATCATAAATCATCCTAATCAGAGCTGTTTTAAAACCAGAAACCAAACAACCTTCAAAGCTTCTTTTGTCAAGGTTGGAAATGGGCATAATTTCAAAACTCCGAAACTGCTAACAGTATTATAAGAGAGATATAAGTAGCCGCCGAAATAGCTTATTGTATGTATAGTAACAAAGATCTAAAGCCATAATGCAAAAGGGAGCAGCAACTGCGAAAGTCAATTCAATAATGCAACAATAGTAACACTTATGAAGAATTCAGATTTCAATACCGTTCATAACTAGAGGTTTCAAAAAAGAACAGTTTTATCTCTGATTTCAAAGAATATGCCGGAATTAATTTTGATCGTGAAAGCACATATTCAATAATCAGTAAAACAGAAATAATGTTTGGGCAGAAGCACTTAGCAAGCAGAGGTTTGCATCATGTCAATCCTGTTTATGTTCAGCAACAGACCTATACCTGGCTCAATCAGAACGGTCACAATAATATAATATCTCCCAGAATTTAGACTGCTAAAGTTGAGTACCAGATCAGAACAGGCATACATTCCTTGTGAAGGTCAGAAGCGAAACCTGTCTTAATAACAGCTCACAGATATTAGCTCTGTTATTTTTCTGGATGGAACTTAAATCAAAAGGATGGTGTAAATCATTGGCGAAACCAGAGCATAACTCCACTCTCTACTGAGCAAAGATTTTCATATCTTATTCATAATAGTAAGAACTAGCGATGAGCATAATTATGCTATCAATTCAGAAGAAGAGGTAACTTACAAACCTCTAGCTCATCGTCTTCTGTCTTTTTACTTTGCATGATTGTTACGAGCGTGACTTAGGTTTAGAATCGTACCTTGAATTTTTGAGAAGAAAGGAAATTATTGAAGATATGTTTCTTTGATTGAGGTTAAGCTCGTATTTTGGGCTCCTCTCGTGGCGCCTTTCTCCTCTTCTTTGCGGTGTAGCCTTTGTTATGCTTCCGGCGCAGCAGTCCCGTGCCCGGTCAAGGAGCTTCCGGTCGTTGTCCTCCGGCTTCCGGCTTCCGGCAAGGAACTTCCGGCGAATGCCATCCGGTCAGGGAAAGTTTCTTTATCGGTCAAGAAAAATGAGCTATCGGAGATCCGTAGCAAATTGCGGCCAATTCAAATTTCGGCAGTACTATGATGAAGGAGCAGCAAACTCAGAACATCATGCGCAGAATTCTTCAAAGTTTCGGACTGGTGGAATCGTTCTTTAAATCTTGTTTCATCGCCTCAGGCCTTTGGAATTTGAGCAATCCTTTGTCGTCTGGGCCTCGTTCTTGAGGATGTAGTCAAGGAAGTCGAATCGTCTTCGGTCATGGATGGATCATGGATTGAGATGCCAAGGTGGACTGAGATGCGGTCGAGACAGTCCAGTCACTGGGATGCGGCCAAGGAACTGATCATTGGGATGCGGCCAAGGGAATCTTGTCCCAGAGTTCGACGATCTTCGTTTGTTGCTTTAGGTTGGAATGCCAGGACCCACATCTGGTCAAGGAACATCCGGTCATTGTTGCTTGGCTTCTGGATTGATTGCCGGAGTTACTAAGTGACTTTAATTTTGAAGCCGCTCTTGAACTGAGGACAAATTATTTCTGCTTTTTCTTCCTGCTGACAGTCTTGCTTTTGAGATAAGGCAGAGGTAACGCCCGATCCGGATGAGGCACCGCATCATATATCTTCAATCGCTGTAGGCGGATCATATCTTCAAAGGCCGCATCATTATATCTTCAATCGTTTAGGCGGATCATATATCTTCAAAGGCCGCATCATTATATCTTCAATCGTGTAGGCCGGATCATATATCTCAAGGCCGCATCATTATATCTTCAATCGTTGTAGGCCGGATCATTATCTTCAATCGTTGCTTGCGGTTGTGCCTGGTCTCAAGTAAAGGTGACGCCGCACCTAGTCGATGATGCGCCTGGCTTCAAAACAAAACGATGTTGTCATGTCCAATTTGCTTTCCTCTGATGATCGATCTCGAGGAATTTGTTCCCCCGAGTTTCGGGAAAAGACCACATTTCTCCTTCGTTTTTATGACTTCGGACCTTTCGAAGTTGACTACAATTTCAACTCATCCCGCCGTCCTTCAACAATTGAACATATCATAAAAATCGTCCGGTCAAGAGAACTCTACGGGATGCCCTTGGGGATGCTTGATCAGGGGAAGAACGCCCGGTCAAGGAAGTCGCCTGACGTGACTGCCTGGTCGATTAGAGCCCTGCTTGCGGGTCTCCACCCGGTCTTCAAGAGTTATTGCCCGGGCTTGAAAAGAGGAACATTGTTTGATTTCGATGGAGAAAGGCTGCCCTGGCCATCCGTCTTAGACCGTTCGCTACAGGTTGGGTTGAACTTTCTTGTGACTGAAGCCATGGTGATGTTACTTCTGGAATTCAGACGTTGCCCGACCTCAAGGCTTTTATTTTCAAGTTTATAAAACCTGGAGTAAAAATTGGTCAGAATGAGGATGATACAGGAAAAGTTGAAGTAACGACAAAGAAGTCATCGTAAGCCAGAAATGAGAAATTCCCTTTTGAGTCTGCCGGATCCGTAATTTTTCACGATATTCTGAGTGATGCACCCATTTTGAAATCTGAGAGCTTGCCACTTCTTGAAGTGGGGATCAGCTTTCGATCTTCATTATCGAATATCCGTTCACATTCTTTCGGCTCTCCAACTTTAAATTTGTTATTCGCTGGCCTTCTTGACGATTTGAGACTCGAGATCGCTCGTGGTTTCCGCTGGTGGATAATTGCCTTATTTCTCGATCAAACATTTCTTAATTCAATTGAATTATCCTAGACTTGTGTATAATCATGGGTTACTTCTAAAATCCCGATTTGGTGTGAGGACTTCACAAATCCTTTTTTGAAATGTGTTTTGAGCTTGAAAGAATTGAATCTTCGAATCCTCGGGAGTTTGATCTTCTTTCACCCCCTGATTCTTTATATCCTAAATTCAATCTGACGCTTTGAGTTTATCTTCGAGAGTGACTTGAGATATTGATAGCTTCGGGCTTAATCGTATATCGGTGTCCAACTGAGGCCGGATCTCATCGACTGACGGAAGAATTGGATACCTATTCTCTGTGGTTGAGAATAGCCAACTTTGATAGATTTCCCACTTCATTCGCTCTTCAAAGTTTGGAGAGTTTGCACTTCCGACGAGACGGTGTGATTGCTCCCTCATGGCTCGCGTTCTGGATTACAAAGATCTTACTTTCGTTTTGCCGTCTCTACAATTTCGATTTGAATCGATTTTCCTATCTGCTTGTACGCTTATTCGATGTTTTGGTTGCTTGTGATCCATCCTCCCGCGGATCTCCCTTTTTTTTTTGCCACTTCGAATTCACTGTAGCCTTCTTTTCTCCGAAACAAAATCGTCAATGGAACCGTGGCTTGATTAATTCGTGGTTGCTTTTTTTGCTGTTCGATTCCCACAGACGGCGCCAAATGAAAATGTATAATTGGTTCCTCCCATCTTACAACGAGTAGAACGCTGAGAGTCTTTATTCCTTTTTTGTGTTACAATCCTAGAGAGCTTTCTTGTGTTCTCTCTCTTCTAAAATTGTGTATCTTTACAAATGAGCCTCCTACCTCTATTTATAGACTTTCGAGAGTGAGGCCTATCTCTTAATCCTTATACATGTGGTATTACTTCATTTGGAGCCACCCTTCTAGTTTTGGCACTTCTTTCCTTATAAAGCCTTCCGGCCTCAAAGTGTAGGGTGCGGGATCAGGTCATGGAGTGCGGGCCGGAATGATATTTGGGCCCAAAATGGAGCCCGAACAAGGTCCTGAAGGGGGCCCGGGGTCTGGATCGGGATCTGTGGGCTGGACCGCTTTGACCCTCTTGCCTCGTCATTTGTTTATTCTTGCCCTTGTCACATGGTTAGTCATGATTGCTAATTTTGGTTAGGGAGACTTGGACTCCCAATGATCCAGACAAAGAGTCTTCATACCTGATATGCCTCAGTGGCTCAAGAACAAAAATCCTCAATTATCCCGTGACAAGTAGGTAATTCAATCTCATTTTGAATATGCTTCACGAATATATCCTAAAGGTATGTTAACTTTGATTGCAAATATTATTATGACAATGAGTTTGTGAAAGCAAAAAAGCCAAACAAATTTTTGATTCAATAGCAAAACTACAGAAGTCAAAGATCATTATTGATGCTCTCATGAGACGAGGTTGAAGAATAAAAAACTCTTGCCTTCTCGCTACGACTAGATATTCCGTAATTCCAACTCCATGTAGATTCCCTTCAAAAGGAACTAAATGAAGCCAAAATTTAGTCAAGGATTTAGATCGTCTCTCTCATAGAGGATAGTTGTGTTTAGAGAAACATGTTGTTTTATGCAAAATGAGTTGAACAACTCAGAATCTCGCAAAAAAAATCCTTGCGACCTTCGGTTGAGTGCATAGATGAGCATGTGTTTAGGGTGTATTTCATATGCTTTAACAATGCTTATCATGCTCATTTCATCACTCTAGCTAGTTTTCCTTTAGTTTTGTGTTTTATTGGTTTCTTACACATTTATTATTTAAATATGAGCAATAATCTAGCTAGGATAAAAGTAGATAAAGAGAGCAACGTGTGGGCACAAACGGATCTCAAATCAGAGTTGTAACAAAGAATCTAAGCCATGTACAAGTCATGTCCGGACGTGCGTCCGACCCTGCATGTCCGGACACAGGACAAGAGATGCAATACAGAAAGTTCGTAAGAGTCCGGACATCATAAAATTGAAGCAAATTCTCACGTTTAACATAGAGAAAGAAGAGAAGAATGAAGGATTGGAGCCATACACGAAAAAACAGGAGAGAAAGAGGGGAAAGAAGAAGAACCTCGCCTTCTTGGAAGCTCTCCTTCAACCTCCCATGACTATTTTCTCTCCTTTATTTCTTATTTACGCTCTATGGAAGAATAACCTCCTTGTACCTACGGATGCAAATTTTACCCCAAAATCCGTAAAACTCCATTATTGAACCTTAGACGCTTTTATAGCTCTATTTTCATTCATGCTCTTAATGTATAATGATTATTGAGTATTTATGGCTCTTGAGCTTGTCTACATTTGATTGTGTGCTTTTGTTAGGGTTTTCTCAATTTGTTTTCCATGTGGGTTTCCATGGAAGTTAACCAACAATAGACACCTAAGCCGTTGAAACTAAATCAATGTAATCAGATCTCAAGTATTTGGTATAGGTTTCATTGCAGCTTAGAGGAAACTTATGCTTAATGCTATCAATCATTTAGGTACTTGAATGTTTGTTAGCTTCCGACTTTATTGGTTAGGATTAGTAGACTTTGATTAGTTTGTTAATTATTTAAGTGTTCCTGTTGTTTAGCTGCGAGTTCAAGACATTTAGTAGTAAAGGGTTATGGGTGCAAAGATCTATATCCTGGAGTACATCTATCTTAGATAGTTAGTTTAGATTTATTGTCATTCTTCACTTTAGTTTATCAACCCAATCAACAAAACCATAAAAAATTACTAAACTTATATCTCTTATATATTTGTTTGTACATTATTAAACTGTTAAGAAGTTAGATAGTTGTGAAGTCCTTGTGGATACAACACTGGTGTACTACTTCAACTGGGTACACTTTTAGCATAGTATATTTATTTATACTATGCACAATAGTCAGTCCCTCTAAAAACCTGGCAATTTTGAAATTATCTTCAAGAAAGTTGGCGACTCCAAGTAGTCGACGATTTCAAAGTTCCCTCAAGGTCACTAACACTTCAGTATAGCTCGACACGATTAAGTCATTTTAGTGGAAGGGAGTACAACATTCGTGCAGCTCATCACATGCTCAGGGCAAGAGACAAAAAATTCAAGGTTCAGCCAAAATGTTGGATGTCACTCAAGCATCAAACAGACAATTCATCTACATTACAAAGTGTAGGTGTAACACCCTAGATTTTGCCTCATTATAAATTAGAAAACGATACGAATCCAATGCCGTAGACGGGGATTAAAATGGAAGTCAAACAAGTCTTAAAACTGAGATTTAAGTTCTATCCGGACTTGTGTCCGACCTTGGAAGTTCAGACACAAGTTGAAATAGAAACCATGGTGTGTCTGGACCTACGTCATACGTCGAAGTTCAGACGGAAGTCGAACTCCAACCCCCAGACTCGTCCACGCACTTTGTGCAGACAGATGTCCGGACACTTCAAAATTGTGAAAATAAAATAGCTCTCGGGGCCTGTCCGAACTTGCATGTCCGGACGAACGTTCGGATAGGTCCAAAATTGTGAAAATCACCTGAAAACACCATTGGAAAAATACACATTAATACCAATCTTATATTGTAACTTAAGATGAATTGAAATACCCCTAACTTAACTATGGTGATTAATTATGATAATGTGATATTTAGAGGCCTAGTTATGCCTAAATAACATATGGGATCAATTCCCAAAGAAAACGAATCCATATAATGGGTTAAAAATGCAAATGACCTTAAAGCACATTTAAAAAAAACCGGAAAATGTGACTTTAAGTGGTTTAAAGGACTTGTATGTATATAATTAATTATGTGACTATAATTAAACACTAATGAAGGTCTAAGAACCATTAAAATTAAATAAAAAAAATCCGGAAAACTGCCCGGATTGATGAATAGTATCAAAACGGGGACTTATGGGGTGTTATTTGCTAAAGGACCAAAATGCTCCTCCTTTCATTTTGTAAAACAAATCTGGCACCTCTTGCCTATGTGTGTAGCCACGCCCCCCCCCCCCCGTTCTTAATTAAATTGGCTACCTATTAGTGATAAGAGACAAACCCCATAAAGTAAAACAAGTACAATTTGCTTTTCTCTCTCTCATTCCTTCTTCATTCCCATTTTCTCCACCTCTACAGACCCACTGCTGCTGTCTTACCGATTTTGAAGCGTCCAAACCAGCTTGAGCTTCCTCTCTCATGTCCAAGGCTTGAACAAAGCCAAATCACCATAAAAACTACATATTCTTGCTCCCCTAGTCTTGGAGATCCTTTTCCATCTTCCAAAATCTGAAAACCTTGAAGTTGGTCTCCATGGTTGGAGCTCTATTTGAAGAAGGAAGCTACACATTCTGAGCTAGATCATCTCTTGGTTGTTTTAAGGTAAGAAGAGCTTTAAAACACTCTCTTCTCCAGCTTTTCCTTGTGACTGAAATTTCCCAGCTTTGAACCTCCATTGTTGCTTCTTGTCTAGCTCTGTTTTTGTCTTCAAGAAAATAGCTGGAGCCTTGCTTGTTAAGTTGCCAAACACTCCATTTAGAAGTGGGAAGGTAACCTCTCTTTTTAGTGCTTTAAGCACTCTCCTTACATTCTAGAATTTTTCTAAGGGCTTAAGTGTTTATCTAGTCCTTATTGTGTTCCTTGGGCATGGTCTGTAGCATTAGCAAATAAATTCCCCATTGGCCGGTTTGTAAACAAGAACAAGAAGAGAGAAAAAGTAAGAAGAAAGGAGAGAAAGGAGGAAAAGAAAGAAAACTAGAAAGTCTAAGGTAATTGACTTACCTTTGAACAGATTTTTGAATGTCTTGTGGTATTAAAAATTACATTGCTTTAGTATTGTCTATGCTACTGTAATTGTGATCAAGAAATGGAGTTATTTTAGTGTTGTTTATGTTGATGTTTAAGGGCCTTGGAGCCAAGCTATTTTAGGTTGAAGTGCCTTGTTATGGGTTATGTGAATGTGCTGGAATTTATGTGTTGTTAGTGTCTAAAATGAACAGGATGTTGAACTGAGTTATGTGAGCTAAATAATGCATTTGGGCATGCTTAAATTATAGGGAAACTCTGTCAAAATTTGTATAGAAACTAAATGTCTCAAGTGCTTTGTGAGAAGAAATGACCTTGGATTAACTAGGTGTTTGTAGAGGTCAATTTGAATAGCTAATCACCTTGGAAACTAGATTAGAGGAAATGATGTAGTTGGGTAAAACTTGGAGTAAGATGATGTAGATTGCATAACTAGAAGTGCATTAGTTGTGAAGCAATGAGTGAGTAAAGAATGAGAGCAAAATCTGCATTTTAGAACCTAGGAGACTAAGTGCAAGTTCTAGGAGAATTAAGAGTGGAAATTGTGGGATTTAATCAAAGTTTGAGTAATGAGTTTAGATAATGGATTAGGAAGGTTTAAGGAGTCAAATTGGTGTTAAAACATGCTAGAATACATGTGGGAATATTGGGAAAGAAATTGACAAAGAATTGAAGTTAGAACAAAAATAAAACAGTCAAAATGTAGCAGACCATAGTAGGGTCCGGGACTTAGGTCTTGGATGTAGTCCCGGACCACCACTTAAAACAGACCGAGAGTTAGAAACTGGGCATGGTCCGGGACCTAGGGTCAGGACAAAGACCCGGACCACCCCATGAAAAACGTCCGAGATTTGCCCAACAATATGGTCCGGGACTTAGCCTAGGGTTAAGGACCCTGACCAACACAGAAATTCACCCAAGAGATTTACAATGAAGGGTCCGGGACTTAGGGTAAGTAGGAAGTCCCGAACCACTATAAAAATTCAGCCGAAAGTTTCCTCTTGTGTTGGTCCGGGAGTTAGGACCCGGGCAAGGTCCCGGACCAACACTAAAATGCTACAGAATGTTTAAAATGAAATTTAAACATGGGGAATTGAATGGTAATGATATTGTATGATTGTTATGAGTTGTTAATGACATGTAGTGGTCATTAGAGGTGTAAATGAGCATAAGTTAAATTGGAAAGTAAATAACTTGTATGATTAAGTTTGAATTGGAATGAGTTAGTAATTATAAATCGGGAATCATTAGAGATGAAATGAACTAGGTTAATTAAAGAGAATTAACCGCCCGATTCCATGAATGTTATAGGATTTGAATAGTTGAACTCCGGAGAGGGTCAACGATCAAACAACGATGGTGAACGGTATGACTTTCTCATGCCCTGTATGCTACCGAGATTACCTCGATTTGTGTGATTGTGTGTTTGTTTGCAAATCACCTATTAAGATACATGCACGAATAGGTTTACTGCATTTCTTTATGTCTTGTGAATGGTTGAATGCCTTGTGTGAGTTGATGATTGTCTGTGAACTAATCTAGCTCGGCACTTGACATAATTAACAATGGTGGGACCTAACCGCTTAACATGCGCCATGTCCCACGTATGATTGAATTGTGAGGTGAACCCTCACTGACTCACTAACTGTATATTATTACTAACCCGGGAATTGGGTTAGGGAATTGTTAGTCACGCGTGCAAGGAAGAGGAAACAACAAAGCGTTTGTTTCTGATTCCGTGGTCGAACTCCCTTGTCAGGGGCCGTGAGCCACATGGTGGGGCCCGGTAGGACCGTGAGCCATGTAGTGCCCGTGGAGTGAGACTGGCAGAGCTTATCCGTCTAAAGAGATAAGCTTGGGAATTATGGGTTATGATTGAAATAACCCGGTGGTGAGATCTATATGTGTCTCAACCGGAGGTCATACTGACTTAACTCTAGAATTATCCCAGAAGTAGGATATCTAGAGGGTGTGAAATTAAGAACAGTGAATGTGATTTATGAATTGACTTTCACTCTCATGTGTTGTGCTCTATGTATGAGTGTTGCTATTGCATGTTTATTATGTTGTTGTTCTCAGCATGATTGTTTGAATAAAATCAACTTTAGGAATGCGACAAAGTAGTCGGCGTACCCGTTAGCACGCGGGGTATGCGAATTTCATGCCAGCAGTTTGTTGAGCCCATGTGGGACCATTGTTTTTATTTCAGGTACTCGACAGGGCCGATTGGTCGCGAGTGAGACCAGACCCTGTGCTTTTGTTAGTTAGTGAGTTTTGGAATGGTGTACTTAGTTGTACACGGGCTAGTAGCCCCTTTTGAATGGCCGGTGTACCACGTTGTACACGTTTTTTATATTTTGGGATTATGTAGACTTTGATAGACTTGAGTAAGATGTTAAACTCATATTTACTTTGTTTAGACTTGTGAGAACGAAATGTATTTTGGATTATACACGTAGTACTCGGTAATCGAATGTTGGTAGATGATGTTATGATATGTAATTATTGAAGCTTGGTATATTTCTAGTTCATTAAATCGTAACTGTTATAACTTAGGCCTTGTTAGCCACGTGGATGGCTAACGGCAATGTATCACCCGCCGATTACATTGAATTTCCGTTGCGATTAGAGTGACGATTGAGACGGTTAGACGATAATGTTGGGATTAGCGGTAGGGGTGTTACAAAAGTGGTATCAGAGCGTAGTTACGCTCTGATAGCTAGAAATTACCGAGCATAGTGATTACCGAGTTAGGAATACAACCCGTTCTCAACGGAAAGTAGAGACTTGAACTTTGTACTCCGCACTCAATACGAAATTCCTTTAACGTCTGAAAAGACGATACAATCGTTTAAACCCAAGACCTTGGGGTCACAGTACCTAATGTAAATCATTGCTTGTTCAGATGTCAGGAAGAGGACGTGGCCGAGGGTGTGGAGAGTCTGCTGAGGAGCCCGACACCCAGACGATAGCAGAGATCGTTGCTGCCACGGTAGCACATATGCTACTCAAGATGATTGCGGTCGTACAGCAGACTCAGCAAAACCAGCAGCAACAACCAACCCACCTCAACCCCGAGAACCGAATTGGGTAAAGAGCGTCGCCGATCTACGACCTCCATGCTTTAGGGGCGAGAGCGACCCAGCTAAACTCGAGGCTTATATCTCCGAGATGAAGACGGCCTTCAATACCCTTAAGGCTCCTGCTGGAGTAAGGGTGAGGATAGCTGCATACTATCTGAAAGATGCGGCTATGGATTGGTGGAAGATCGTCAAGGGTGAATACATTATCGACCCCAACTTCGATTGGGATGCCTTCACCGCACTTCTCGAGCTAAGTGCTATCCGGAGCACGTGAAGAAGAGAAAGTTTCTGGAGCTTGACGCGCTAAAGATGACGGACAAGATGACCATGGATCAGTACTACACTGCTTTCACATCCATCCTCCGACTGCTACCCGACCTTGGGTATACTGGCCAGGTCTTGGTCGACCGCTTCTACGACGGATTGAGCCATCGCCTCTGGTATGGCATGGGGTATACTTGGTTTACCTCGCTACAGGTAAACATCGATTCCGACCCTTAGTGTCGTTGTCAATGTAAATCGATACCTTAATGTGCAAAGAATAACACATAACATCCGATTACTACAAGAGTGTTACCACGCCGCCTCTCGAGTGGAGATCACCGTCTAGCTGAGGGACGAGGAGATTGCGCATAAGCGCAAGGCGAGCGATAAGAATATGAGCCCCGATGCTCAGGGCCAGGGGAAGGGCTGGAAGAAGAAGAATGGGAAGTATTCCCAACAATCTCAGAAGAATACACCCGGAGAGAGCAGTGTCCATGCTGAGAAGGGCAAGGCAGCTGAGCCATTACAGCTTGCCTACTCTACACCGGTGGCTGCAAAGCAGTTGAGATCTCACCCGCCCCAGGGTAAGACCCGATCTAAACCTATACACATGTGAAATTATCATTAGCACACCGAAAATGGCTCACTCTCAAGTTACATGTTCTTGTTCCGACATGGGTAGGGCGACTCTGGAGACCCCGACACGAATCACCAAGGGAATGAGATAAGGTGTTACCATTGCAAGAAGTTGGGACACAAGAGAAACGAGTGCCCCACCAACCTGAAGGTTGGAAAGTATCACCAGGGCTACAAACCGAGAGAGGGCAAAGAAGCTGCAGCTGGAGATGCCCAGAACCAACAGTCCATGCAGGGACAGGGGTTCTGGGGTGCTTAGAAGGGCGCACCACAGAGGCCGCCCGTCCTGCATGTTATAGACCGCTCAGATAGGACCGGTACATCGACCGGCTTAGGTACCACTACATACCTTTAATCTTTGAGAGCATGTCTACAGTATTAATTACCTGTATTGGTGAATGACGTAAGAATTAAAATATAAATTAGAGCACGAATTGAGCTAGTTAAACTAGAACTCATGTTAGATGAAACTTACAACCTTAGGAGAATTCGATATCTGCTATCCAATACCATCAAACACGAACCTTGAAGAAACCGACATCACCACTCATTAATTCAACAATGAGCAGTGTCTAGTCATCCGACCAGGTATGATATTATTAAAAGGATACCTGACACCCGAAGCACAAATTGCCATTATCCGACGTTGCAGCAAGCTAGGAGTAGAACTAGGAGGATATTACACACCACAATTTCCCGGTGGAGTGAAGATGAAGCTGAAAATGATGTGCTTGGGAAAGGACTGGAATCCTTACACCAAGACATACCAGAAGACGTGAGCGGAAGACGGAGCAACATCACCAGAAATACCCAAAGAACTTCATACGGTCATTGCACAAGCCGTAGTGATTGCACATCAACTTGAAGCTGATCCAATTCCTGCACTTGAAGCAGACCTCTGCATCGTTAACTTCTATTAAGAAGGAGGACGACTTGGTTTACACCAGGATAAGGACGAAGTAGACTGTTATTGTGGATGTTATCGAGATGATATGTGCTAGACATGCACTTTGAGATTAAGCTGTTGAGATACGAGACTTGATCGTTAGAGTTGAGATTAGTATGGAACTAGATGTTCTAGGACTATTTGAATTGAGGAATATGACTTCGGGACGAAGTCCTTTTAAGGGGGGTAGATTGAAATATCCCAAACATTAATTACTTTAATTAATCATGAATTAATTAAATAAAAGTAATTAATGAGAGATTAAGGAATTAAATATCCATAAATGAGCAAAAGGAATAACATAATATTTAAATAAACCCTAAGAAGTCGTTAGTAAACATTAACAAACAATAAACGACCTTGAGGAGGTTTAGAAAAAAAAGAAATGTAAATGAAAATATAATTAATCATTTTTACATCAAAAAACGTGTCACAAATATTTTAGTAGTAAAAAAGAGGTCTTAGACACCTTGTAAAGTTATTTGGGTAAATTTAGAGACATTGGAAAAATTGGTTAAACAGTCGCAATAAAGACATCGTGTTTTCGCCTAAAATGGTGAAACACAAACCAATTAGAAATTTAATACTAAATAACCAAATTTATAAATAACAACAATAATTATTGTTCAAAAACCTAGATTTGGAATCATTAAATGACTCGTCTTGTCAAACGGGACATCGTGTCGCAAACGCATGAAAAACGGATATAAAATGAGCCAAAAACGACATTATATATGTAAAATTTTGGAAAGCAAAAAAAATAGAAATGGGCCGACCCGCCCAACAGGACTGGGCCGGCTCAGTCAGTATCTTCACCACATACGGGGTGAGCCCAAACAAGAAAAAAAAAGGTTGAACCAACCCAATTCCCTCCATTCTTTTCTGTCCTTAGTCACGGTAAATTACAACCCTAACTCGACAAGAATGTGCTCGCGCCTCTCTTCATCTCACCCACGATGCGTTGCAACCCTAACCTGGCGAAGAACACAACGCCTCTCTCGCGGCCATCTCCTCTCTTCTTCCTCACAAATTTGCAAACCCTTACTGCTGGTAAAGGACATTCTCTCGCGGCTCTCTATTCTTCTCTTCCACTAATCCCATTTCGAGAACCCTAGCAAAAATACATGCTCTCGGCCGCCCCTCTTCATTCACCTTCTCTATTCTACTCTCTCTCTTTTGACTGTTTCACTGCTGGTGAAAAGAAGGAACAACCACTCTCTATTTGTCTCCCTCGGCGAACAAAGAACTACATAATTTACGCCTCTTTTTTTTATGAGGTAAGAGTGGGTTATTCTTCTGGTTTGGTTTCGAATTCAATTCATGAGCCCTCAACTCACTTCCCTTTCTTTGTTTTCTTCTTGCCATTCGAGTGTGGAGACTACCAAAACCTCATCTCTTCTGCTAAATCATGAGGAAACCGAAAGCAAGCCGTGAAGAAAACGGCCGGATCCAGTCTCGTTTGGAAACAAAAGGAGGCAGGATTCCCCGCCAAATCATCGGGAGGTAGTCCACTCTTTTATATTTCGTTTTATTTAGTTTGTAGTTAGACTTTGATTGGATTTGAAATGAATATAGGGCATAGATTCTACCTTTTATTCTTCTTTGTTGATCGGCACTTTAAAGCCGATTTTGTCCCTTGCAAAAAAAAATGTGAACCTTTGGCTAAAACTTGTGCAGGTGTGGTGATAGTTCGTTTGGCATTTGTGTAACTTGTAGCCTGCAACCATGAACAAATGCTCTGTAAATGGACTCTTGGGATTGAATAGTGGTGTTAATATATGACTAGAGATGCTCTAAATTGAATTAAGGTTTCGAAAGTGTTAGGAAAAATTTTACGTGACAGATTGAGGTTTCCAGAGAATGAAATTAGAAGTTTCAGAAAAACAACTTGAGGAAATTAAGATTTGGGGTAAAATTAGAACCTAAGGAAAATTTGGGGTCAAAAAGGTAAATTTGAGGAACTATTGGGGTGAAACCATGAATATGAGAAATTCTGGGTAAGAACACAAATTATAAAAAATTAGGGTTGAATTGTAATATAATAAAGTTGGGATGGATAATTCGAATTCGAAATTGTTATTTTTGGAAAAATTCAGAAAAAATTGAAATAGGGTTTCAAAGCTGAATTGAAATGATCAATATGTCACAATTAGAATTTGTTGGTCGAGTCGGTCAACTTGAAGTTGGGGCTAGGAAATATTAGAGATTTGTCAAGTTTGGAATTAGGGATTTTGACTAAGTCAAAATTAGGTTTTAAAATTTGAAATTGATTTGGGCTTAAAGTTTAGTCAAAATGGGCCCTAATCAATATAGAGGCCAACCCCAAATCAAACTGCTGAAATAAGTTCGACTAAAATGCCCACTACAATAACAAAGGAGAACTACAATAACAAAGAGAATTAAAATTGGGCTAAGTGTAATTAGAATGAGACTAATAAATTTTAGTAGGTGACTAGACTATAGATTAAATATTTAAGGAATGATTTTATAAATCGGTTTCCAAGTGTTAAAGATGATATAATTATCTGAGAATTTGGATATACATATGGACGTATATTGGTGACTTAACAACTGGGAGAATCAGTGTAACATAAGAACTTATGAGGGCTTACGCATATGGGTATAGTTATGTATATATATAGTTAAAGGATTAGAACAAAAAGAAACTTTATATTCATATGGAACTTAAGAAGTTAAGAGGATATGAAGGAAATTGTTCTATAAACATGTTTTAATGCTAAAGGCATTAAGGATAATATTAATCATGTGAAAACTATATATGTGGTTGTGAGTATAATGGGTTAACATTAGAGTTTATGAGCATAATATATATAGGTGTATAAATGTGTATATGTTGTTAGAGGATCAGATTATACTAAATAAGAGAGGAATTAACTTATAAGATATTATAATTGATTTCGAATTATAAGGTTGGAAGTTACTTGGCTAAATAGTGTGATACCATTAAGGATATTAGCAATTAATAAAATTTATGGGATTATTACAATATAAAGCGTTGGAATGAATTTTAGACTATGATTATGATGTTATAAAAGCTATAAGAATTATAAGGTATTAATGCCAATAAAAATGTAACTAGTACACGTGATGAAATAATGAGGTTATAAAAATAATGTGTAGTATTAATTAGACCATGGAGGTCTAATGATAAACAATATAATGACACATAACATTAGAATTATAATCTTAATATGAATTTGTGTAAGATAACACAATTACGTAAGATTAATTACCTTACATAAATGAGAAGATACATCATTTAATAAATGAGTTTTATAATTCTTATATATATAAGAATATATGAAGTGAATGGATGAAATACCCCGAACTAAAAAACAGTAATTAATTAGGCTAATGAAGATTTTAAAAACTTAATTATGCCTAAATGAACATTTGGGAGCAATTCCCGAAGAAATCGGATCCATAAAATGGGTTAAAACTGTAAACGAACCTTAAAGCACGTTTTTTGAGAAAATCGGGAAAATGTGACTTTAAGCGGGTTTAATAGACTCGTAAAAAATTATAGTCAATCAAATGTCTTTAATTAAACATTAGTGAAGGTCTAGAGCCATTAAAATTAATTAAACGAGAAAATTCTGGAAAACGGACCCGGATTAGTGAATAGTGACAATTCGGGAACTTATGGGGTGTAAATTGTAAATAGACCAAAATACTCCCTTCCCTTTGTAAATAAAAAGCTGGCATTCTTATTTGTGTGGGTGTGAGCAAGTTTTTCAGCCTCTCCCAACTCCCTTTATGCCTTCTTACTCACTAAAAGACAAAATAATAAGTAAAAAAGTAAACTAAGTACAAAAGCCCTTTTGGAGTCTCTCTCCTCCTATTCTCTTGCTCTCTCACGGTTTACCTCTAACCCACCAGAACTCCTTCTTCCTCCTTTAGCCAGTAATGGCAATTTTAACTCCCCTCATTCAGCTCTCTCTTCTTCCTCGTTTTTGAAGGATCAAACAAACTCCAAATAGCAAAAAAAAAAAATTACACCACTAGACTTCCCTCATCTTGGAGAGCATTCTCCTCTTTTCAAAATCCAAAAAATGGTGAAGTTGGTCACCATGGCTAGAGCTCCTTTTGAAGGTTGAAGAAGACCAATTGAAGCTACATCATTCCCTTGTTGGGTTAAGGTAAAAAGAAGATCAAAAACCCTTCTTTTCTAGCCTTTCCTTGCAATTTAAAATTTCCAGATTTTGAGCCTTCATTCTCCTCTTGTTCCAGCCGGTTTATAGTCTCCAAAATAGTGCTAGAATCTTGTTGTGGTAGTTACCAAACACTCTTCTAGAGATTTGGAAGGTAATCTCTCATTTTTGAGCTTTAAACCCTCCTTTGTAGCTTAGGGCTGATTTTAGTGCTTAAGTGTTTTCACAATGCTCATTAGTGTTCTTGGGCATGATTGTAGCATTAGGGAATAAATCCCCATTTCACCGGTTGTGAAAGAAAGAGCAAGAAGGAACAAAAAAGAAGAAGAAAGAAAGAAAAAGAAACTAGAAACACTAAGGTAATGAATTTACCTTGTGCAGATTTTTAATGTTTGTGTAAGAGTAATTACATTATTTAGTATGGTTTAATGCTACTGCAATGGTATGAAAGAAATGGAGTATATTAGTGTTGTTGTATTGATGATTAAAGGCCTTAGAGCCAAGTTGTTTAAGGTGCTGAACAAGTGAGAATGTGCTGGGATATATATATATAACTGGGTGTGTTGTTGTGTGTGTGTGGTGTGTTTGTGTTGTGTGTGTGTGTGTGGGTGTGTGTGTGTGTCGCGCGCGTGTGCGTGTGCGTGTGCGTGTGCGTGTGCGTGGCGGTGCGTGTGCGTGTGCGTGTGCGTGTGCGTGTGCGTGTGCGTGTGCGTGCGTGTGCGTGTGCGTGTGCGTGTGCGGTGCGTGTGCGTGTGCGTGTGCGTGTGCGTGTGCGTGTGTGTGTGTGCGTGTGCGTGTGCGTGTGCGTGTGTGTGTGCGTGTGTGTTGTTCATGCCAAAAATGAGCAAGGCTGTTGGATTGGTGTTGTGTGAGCTAAATGATGCTTTGGGAATGTCTTGAATTGTGGGGGAACTTTTTTGAAATGTCTGTAGCAAATTTAAAGACTTAGGTGTTAAAGGAGAAAGAATAACCTAGGTTGAACTAGGTATGTTTTGGAGTGCAATTTGAGTGGTTAATCACCTTGGAGACTAGATTTGAGTGAATGTTGTATTTGGGTGAGACTTGAAATGAAAGTAATGCAATGAGCACTAGCAATGCATTAGTTGAAAAACCATTAGTTAGAGAAAAGAAGTAGAGCAAAAATCTGTAACAAGAACTTCAAGGAAAATTAAGAGTGGGAAAATTGTGTAAGGAAACCAAGAATTGAGTGATGAGTTTAGTAAATGATTTATGAGACTTTAGAGTGTCAAATTAGTGTTAAAACATGTTAGTAAACATGGGGGAAGATTGGGGAAGAATTAGGAAAAGAAAGGAAGTTGAAATAGAGTTTTCAAAATGTAAAATCTGTCAAAATATAGCAGGGTCCGAGACTTAGGTCCAGGACCAAGTCCCGGACCAACACAAAAATAAGGCCGAGAGTATCCCTAGCACCTGGTCTGGGACTTGAGTCCAGTACAAGGACCTGGACCAGTCATTAAAAGCTGCCGAAAGTGTATTCTAGCATTGGTCCGGGACTAGGGACCCGGACAAGGTCCCGGACCAACCCAGATTTGCTTTAAAAAGTGTATAAATGGTGTTTTAAGATGGGGATTTGAATGGTATTGGTATTATAAGATTGTTAAGACTTAATTAATGATATGTAATGGCCATCAATGGTATAAACAAGCTTGAGAAGTAATGAGAAGTAACTTATGTGAATGAGTTTGAAACGTAAGGAGTTAGTAAATGTAAATCGGGAAACACTAAAGATGAAGTGGGTTAGGTTAATTATAGGTAATTAATCGCCCGATTCCATGTATGTTATAGGGTTGGAATAGTTGGACTCCGTAGGAGAGTCGGCAACCCGAGAACTACGGTGAACGGTATGATTTTCTCATGCCCTGTATGCTAACGAGGTTTCCTCGATTTGTGTGTTTGTGTGTATATATGCAATCACCTAATCAAGATAAATGCACGAATATGATTCTTTGCATTTCTGTATGAATTGTGATTTATTGTAACACCCCTCTCAATAATCACGATATAATCTCTCACGTAGCAATAAATAAAACGTCTCGCAGCGGGAAAAACAAATAACCATTACAAAACTCACTCGGGTGTCACCGGCCGTTACTCGCCCATGCGCGCAACGCAGCCAAACTACATCCAACTTCCAATACAAATAAACTGCTAACCGCAGTGATAACGAGAAACTCCTATACATCATACTAAGTCCATGACCATAAACATCGACAAGTGAGCGACTACCCAATCCTGAAAAATACATAACCTTACCATAAGACCATACACCATCTTCATTGCTATACAACATCTCCAATTACCCTGTTTCTCTGCTCTTCAGCTCCGACAATGATCAACAACCTGAAATGGTGTAGTATCAGCGATAGACGCTGAGTATGCCGGGCCTGGACCCTAATGGTCACTTGTCATTTTAACCATCTTATTATTAGATTGGTTTCATGCTTTTCCTTTTTACAGTTATAATCAAAACTGAAGCATAAACGTATAATAAATAATCAACCATCCAAATATCCATAAACATTAGTCATCCATCCAAACCAAACATTCATAGAATATTTCAAATAACATTTGTATATCGAACGTATCGAGCAATAACAATTTAATGTACCATGTACATTCGCCGTAGCGTACAGTTTTCATATTTAATTTACCTTAGCCTTGTAGGCTCCATCCAACCATCAACACACAATAAAATAACCACAAGTATAACCAATGAACAACAAAGCGAAACAGCGAGAATAATAAACAAGTATTAAGTCTCGTCCATAGTATTGTTCGCCACTGTATAAGTCTCAATTGTTTTAGTTGTTCAGTTATACCTAGTGACAATGTCTCGTTAAAACGACATGTCTCTAGTTACCCATATATTATGGCGGGTAACCCACGGCAGTAGCCACTCCAACGGTAGAGTCTCCGACCAACGAGCCATTCTAGCTCACGGGAAATTTTCTTGATACTTACGGACCCGTACGCGGACATCCTGGTATCGTTTTTGTGATCACAGCGCGCACCAAGAGCCACATCCTCTTGGCTTTACTTCCATTCCGTTAATTAATTAATTATACCATCGCATCGCATTACCAAATTTTCTAACACAGCAGACTAAGGTCATTAGTCCAATCCGGAGTCTGTAAACTCGGGATCCAGTGTTAGATACGAGAGCGGCGTATAGCAAGGCCAATGCTCCGTATAAAAGTCTTAGATAATATGTATATCTTATTATCTTAGTGCTACAACGTTTTTCTGACGTTCCTTATATTTCATATAAGATAGCACCATAGCCGCTAGTTCGTTTATATATATTGGTTCATATACACGAACCGGTACTGTTAACTCAACAACAGAAAATAATAAGCAGCTATAAATATGCAATTCATGCATATTAATTATCACATTCAGACAAACAATCTTATTACAGATCACACAGAAGTCTGAACTGAGGAAGCCCTCAGAGACCATCAGAGACACATAACAACATACAAGTTATATCAACCAAATCCGAGCCCAAGGAGCAACCTTAGGACAACTCGGATCAAACCCCTTTACATACCGTTCACCCTGACTGTATTACGGTGGAGTATGAATCAGCAAGATCCTACGCTCCGTGCAGTCCGTTAGCTCGTCAAGCGTCCTTGTCAGAAGTGTACTCTAAACGGTAATAAAACTATAAGTCAGTCTCCATGACTAACTACATCCGGTATTTCCGAATTATAAGTAACCCCGACAGTTCACTCCTGTTTTCTACAGTTGTTTGTTACAGGTTTTTCTAAAACAGTCGGCTTTGTTACTTAAAACGCGTACGTCAAAACTATTTCAACTGTTAAGTTTAACTCCTTATATTTCTTTTAATCTTATCCACATCTAGTTTAGGTACGTAACCCATAGTTGCATGTATGCATGCATTCTTATATTATATATATTTTTTTTCCATCATCCACTATAATTCCTGTATTTCATTACCCATTATCTTAGCAAAATTCATAGCTTATAGTTTGTAACTATTTTTTTTTTCCAAATAACCACCACCATTAAATCATAAGGTTTTCAACCAAAATATATTTATCCACCTTACATACATTATTCTTGTGTATGTATATATTTTTACCACGTAGGTAATTCTCATGAGTTTCATAAACTCTTATATTTTATGTTACATTTTATCATCTTATGTTAGATGATTATTCCCATTAGTTGTATTGTATTGTACAACTTATATTAAGATTGTTATCCTAATATTATGTAACATTTTATGTTGTACATTTACAACTCCTAAGGTTTATCCCATAGGTACCTTAGTTTACAAGTCTCATTTATTTGTAGTTTGTCACATTATTTTATGTGAGTACCCTTCCTTATATTAATTCCATCTAAACCATACAATTGCTATGACATTGATAACATTATAGACCTTAGTCTAAAATTCATTTTCCAACTCTTATTAACTCGGTATAGCCCTTAACTTTATTTAAATTCCGTTTGACCACATAACATTATGTAATGTTATACCATATTCTAATATCATTTGATATGATATTTTTATTTCCCTTAACTTATAACCTATAGTTCTTTTATACAAAACTATTTATTATTGCCTCTTAGGCACCATAAGAAAATCTTATTCTTTTCCATAAACCATAGTTTCCTTAATTTACAAAATCACCCATTAATTTATACCATGTTATATATTCCATTTAATATAACATTTCTAACTTATAAAAGAGTATAACCTATGGTTATTTTTTGTAAATTCCGAACAGCCCTTGTGCTATTCTATAATTGCCATTTGGCCCTATTTATAACACATAGTTCTTCCATATCATTAAAACCATATTTTATACACATATCTTAATAAATTCTCTTAATAGTTCTAAAAATCTCCAAATTCCACCAAAGGGTTATAAATATCCTTATTAACCCATATACTTTTGATATTTATCATTCCACCATCTATTTTTCTCCAAAGTGTCATAATGACATTATAACTATATATTATTCATATATAGTTTTTTTAATTCCAAAATCCACCAAATAAATTCCTAAAAATTCCTAATAGCCCATGGGTGTTTAAAATACCATTTTACACCCTTTATTTTCGGTAATAACATATTTACCACATATGTTATGAAAATATTACCATTTAATACATAACTTATTATAAGACCTTAAATAAGTTACCTAACTTATTTATTTTGGTCAAAACCTAGCATATGGTCAAGGTTGACCTCCTTAATATTTCCTTGACCATTAATTCCTTATAATTACGGTTTAGTACCCAAACTTTTAGAAATTACCATTTAACCCCAAAACTTTATAAAATCTTATAAACTTTATTTTAACTCCTTTTTAACTCTAATTTTCGGCCTTATTATCCTAAAGCCCCCAAATTTAATTTAATTACACTATAACCCCTTATTCATTTCGGTAATAATTATATACCACCTAAACTTAAATAAAAGCTTGTAAATGCATAAATAAAATGGCCTAAAATACATGGCCTTATTACAAACATTGTCTTGCAAAATAAATTACACATAAATGTCCCAAAATACATATAATGAGTTTCGGGGCCTCACCATATATTCTTTCTTCATTTATTTACCAAACTTCCACATAATGTCTTAAATTTGACAATTATGCTTGTTTAATTAGTTATAAAATTTATTAAACCATTCCTTAAACATTTTAAGGTCAAACAAGACCTTATTTTACCCTTCACTCACGGCAATTTAATTAGGAGTAGTTTAAGAACACATTAACTTAGCAAAGTTAATGTTTAAGTGATTTATACCTTGATTTAGCTTAGGTAATCCTTGTTTGGTTCGGCCACCTTAAGTAGAAATTCTCCACAGCTTGTTTTACATGTTTTCAAACAGAAAACAAGGCCTAGTTAGTCTCCAAGAAAGATCTAACCATAAGAAGTAATTTAATGTAAGATTTAAGGCAAAAATCACCTTAAGAATGCAAGGAGAGTTCAAGATGGTTTCGACCTGAATCAAACACACCACAAGGTGTTAGATCCACCATATTGACATAGGAAATAGCTAGATCTCGAAATGCTACCTTGTTGTTAGGTTTTACCTTGGAAAAATGCCTTAAAAGAGGGTATTTCCTTTGGATCTCGGCCATCCTTGCTCCAAATGGCTAACCAACAGATTCCACATGAAAAGGAGAAGAATATGAGGCTATGACCAAAGTTTCACAGCCGAACTTGAAGGGAATCAAAAGTTATGAGCTTAAAGCACATTTTTACCTTAAAATGAGATTTTGAGCAACCTTGGTCACTAAACTTGTTTCATTCGAATTTGACTGATGTTCTAACCTTAGAACACTGAGAATAAGCCATAGGAACTGATTAGTCACGAGATCTAAGCATAGGTGGTGAAGAGATGAAGAAAAAGAGTCAAAAACAAGCCTTAAACCATCATTTGGAAGCTTAGAAGTTGGATCTACCTTCTTAGCTGAGGAGCCACGGTTGGGAGAGCTTGAGAGAGTCTCAAAGGGGAGCTTCACCGATTGGAATGAAGCTAGGAGAGAGAGATTGACTAGAATTGGTATTATTAGGTTAGAAAATGTTATTTTGATTAGTTTATTGTCACATTATTGGTGGTGACTCATCAAGGGGATAAGGAGGGGACATGAGGTCGGCTGGTGGCTGAGAAAGGAAGGCTCCACCGAATTTTGAGGCTGGTGAGTCAAATAATGGAGTTAATGGAGTGAATAAACAATTATAAAGCAAAAGTTAGTCCTTAATTTAAGGAAGCTTTTGGAATCTTGCTTATTTAATGTGCAAGTCACGAAATGGGAGCCTCCTAAGCTTGTATATGTCGAACTTATATGGTCTAAGGGGTCAACTTTGACCTCTTGACCAATCTTAGTCAATGTTGACTCATGTGGGCCCCCTTTTAGGGTTTTATTAATATTTTAATATTATATTTGTAAAAATTTGTAAAATTTGGAATTAAATTCCTAATATGATATAATGTGATATAATATCATATTTAAAGGTATTTACAACCTTTTAGCCCATTAAAAAACACAATTCAGAAGACAATTTCACAAAAACGTGCTTTAAGGAGTTTTAGCGCACATTTTGTGTTGCCTGGTGTTTCTGAGCTTAGTTTTCTTTGACAACGGTTTTTTTGTGTCCCTTACATGATATTTGATCATGTAATTCAATTTTATATCATTTAGAGGTCATTTGATTTTTAAGGTTTTCCTAGAGCACCTTTTTGCCCTTTTTGACCTTGAAGCATGTAAATGCTTTTTCTTTGTGTTGGAGTGTTGTACAATGGTTATAATATGTTTAATATTATGTTAATAGACTTAGGACAAATTTTTAGGTCCTAAGAAGTTCATTTGGGTATTCATTTACCCTTAACAGTCAAAGGGTGCCACATCTTGTTTTATGTTGACCACTGTTGTTCTCAGTTGACTTATAAGGCATGTTCAGGCCTTAATTAATGTGATTAAATATTTAATCCATGTTAAATAAGTTTGGGGTATTTCAGTCTACCCCCCTTAAAAAGACTTCGTCCCGAAGTCTCTTAATCAAATAGGTATGTATATAAATGTATAACTACCCATTGTTCCCATAATGTATATCTATGTGATATATCATTTACACACATCGTATTGCGCTTATACAGCACATAGCCATCACGTTGTGGCGTTAGTTCAATCATATATGGATATAGGTGATCCATCAGCACCATCATTTCCTATCAGTTCTACCAACCCTGACAACCTCCTTGAGGTGTCCATAACATTCCATATCTAATGATTCATTCGTATCTAGGCGATACCATATGTAATCATTCTATAAAGCAATATGAATACATATTACAAATAGCATAAGAAAAGTGTTACACACATGGTGTACATACAACATTCAAACAAGTATCTCATAAGATAGATACATATAAGTGTACATCACACACAAACAAACCAAACAACGCACGCCCCGCGTACCAACCATAACCAACAAAATCAATTCACTGTATGCCATGCATACTAAATAATTCACATACTAACCCAAACAAACCTCGTATGCCCCGCACACCACCAATTCTTTGTATGCAATGCATGCTAATCGAACAAAATTTAGTGCACACATGTGCACAGCCAAGAGGCTCTACCCCCCTTAAAAAGGGTTACGCCCCCGTACCCCACAAGTATACTACAGCCGCTCAACAAGGAGCGCTGGATACTTGGCTCTCAAAGAGTTCTCCAACTCATGGATTATCCTCATATTAGAGAGACGGGTATAACTCTAACCCTTCTGGGCTCCACAATTCGTAAGGGATGTGGCACTAAACAATTTGTGCTCTCTCCCAAATTCATTCTAATGGGCCCACTCGCTCCGTATAAGGTGTAGACCCATGAACACAGGCTCAATTTGCCTTTCTTTTTTTTTGCATTGCTGTGAATCCACTTGTTTGGATCACTAGCATACTTGCGTGTGTCTTCTCTCACTGATATTCAGCTTGAGGTATAATATGACATTGGCCATTGTTAGTACTTAGTGCTCCTTGCACTTGTCTTGTAATACTAAGATGTACCAGCCTATATGTCTACAGAGATGATGTTTGTCATCCATGTCTCCTAGTATTTTGTTCCGGAGTAACACACTGTTATAGTTCCTTTTTTTTTTACACACTCGTGTTGCTATCCACTTTATCTTTCTGCGTTCCCACTAGATTAATAGCTACACGAGTGCAATACCAAAACACTCAGTCATACAGAGTGCAGAGGCGTAAACGTTCAACAGCTAATATCTCATGAGTCTAACAGATAAGATGTGCGAATTATCCTGTGAGTGGTACATTCCAAATCCTTTGTTCTTTGCTTAAGGTATCTGCTATCATATAGCTTTATCTTTTCTCCTTGCGTAGTCACGCGTTTATATCCATATCATCTGATAGATTTCCTCTGGATTGCAAGCATTTGCTTGATCCTTATGAGGGTTCTACATATTTTTCGTCCATAATGGGTTTTCCTGTTTCTTTTTTTTTTGGTTTTCCTGTCCTTAAACTGTTCCTTTGTCTTCTCTGTATACTGTCCACTGTTCTCTGTTGAAGGTTCCTCTCCTTTTTTTTCCTAGCCCGTCGTTTTAACTGCGGCTCTTCTCGTCCATCTTCGAGGTAATCCTTCTTACTGTCCGTAGAGTGGAGTTGACTACTTCTCGCGTTCCTAACACTACTTGTCTACTTGCATGGGGTACCGTACTGATACATTACTACTTACCCGACTAACTCATAAATAAGTCTGTCAGGCCCACATGCTCCTAACGGAGTGCGGTCGTCCCATGACTCGTTTAGTAAACTGGTAATGTCTGTCACACGGTTATAGTGAAGTATTCTGTTGTCAATCTCCCTTTGATGGATATCCTCTTTTTTTTTTTGCTTCCTCTTCTACTTTCTTCTTCTTTTTTTTTTTTCTTCTTTTTGCTTGCTTCTTTTTTTTTTGTAATAGTTCATGTTATCAGTTATCCTGTAATAAGTGATATTGCCTTTGTGGCAACCGTGGTAACTTGTATTATAGACTAGTATTATTCAACTCGGTGTAAGTAAAATCCGTGCTATATTAGCAAACTTGTTTCTCCCCTTTTTTTTTGATCTCATTGAGTACAACACATATTCCTTTTCTCCCTGTTTTTTTTTCTGATCATTTCTCATCCATAGTTCATATTCGTCCCCTCATCCATGTAATTGGATGCATTGCAGATTGCATAATAGTTTGAGCAGCTTGGCTCTTCACTTCCCAACCATCCTCACTGACGGTGGTGCATCTACAAAGGGTATGCTTGTCCATAAGGACTAAACATGTATCACTAGTAGTGATTAGCACTAAATGCAAGTATATTCTGATGGTATTTGGCTAATAGCCCTCTGAAACTTCCTCGAACGTTTAAACTGGTGTGTTTTACAGTCATAGTGGCTGTTTAATTTTCCAGTTGCAATGGTTGGACTAACGGTCCTTCCAAAAGGTTGCATAGGTTTCTAATCTCAAGGTTTGTAAGAAAAGTTTGAAAAACAGTTTTTTTTTATATAAAAGTTAAAAGGTAGTAGTTATTGCAGTTGCATTTGCAGTAGTTGTTACTGTTGCTGTTGCTTTCGCTGCACTTGCTGTAGCAAGTGCGCAAGGCAGATGGAAATTTCAGTGGTTTTCTTGTCATAGCGCTTGCAATAGCAAGTGCGCCATGCAGGTGGAAATTCTGGTTCAGTAATTCCCGGTCTCATTGACTCTGTGTCATTTAGTATGGCTACATGATAATGTAAGTTTTAACATCCTGTTCATATATATATCCTTCAAGGTTCAAAGCTTATTGGTACTGAGTACACACAACTAATCCCAAAGTCTTACACAGAAAGGCGAGTGGTCAATGACACACTCCCACATACTTATAACATAGCTCCTTCTAACATTCAAAGTAAGCACACAACATAGTAAGTAAAAGTCTTCCACCAGCGGTCTCATGGAGTATGGGTACTCATGCCCTATCTACTCCCTTGCCCTTCTAGGCTTCAGTATCAGCAGATGTCTAGCCATCCTGACCGCCTCGTGGTACTCCAGATCCTCCAGCTGAGGTCTTCTGAGTATTCTTTGGTGGCCTGTAATTACGGCTCTCTGGATTCATCCAGCATTCGAATTCCCTATGGCCTTTTTGTGGCAGCACTGACACATTCGACTTTGCGGCCTTCGCAGTCGACCCCTGGGTGGTCCTTCCCACAACGCTTACAGTAAAAATGGCGCTGGGGTTGTCCGGTGCCTGATGGTAGTATTTAAGTTTAAGTTAAAATCTGGCGGTATAAAGATTAAGATTACATTTGAATTTAAGAGGTAGGTGTTCTCACCCTTAGGAGGTGTAGATCTCAGAGGCTTAACATCAATAGCTGGGCCGGTCAACCGAAGGACGGGCTCCTTTCCCTTTGTTCCCTGGTGACCCTGCTGCCCTCTTTTTAAAGAATTTCCTGTTCAAGGTTTTGGTTCGGCATTCATAAGGTATTTAATATGGTAGATAGTTTAGAATGGGATAAGTCCTTACTTTCCCTTTTTCTGCCCATCGCCTGGAGATGCTCCTCCACCCTCAGACTCTCCTTCAGGGTTCTTTCTTTTTTTTTTGCCCCTAGAGTCTCTTCCCGAGTCTGGAGCATTAGCTCCGTCCTCGAGGCAGCCTCATTAGACTCCTGGAATCTCCTTGGTAAGTTCTCACAACGTTATACGGTACTGTAGTAAGTAAGGAATTTTATGGCTTTCATGTTAGCACCTGGATGGTAGTGTAGAGGGTAGCACCCATCGCCATCTAAATGCGAAATAATAGTCCTCCCCGGAACTTCTCGACCTTCACGGTCTCTGAGTAATCTACACCGGGAATGAAGTCCAGCTGACCAATGAGTCGAGCGTAATACTCATCCACGGTCAGACTTCCTTGGGTCAATGTTTCAAACTCATGGCGTTCTTCAGTTTGAGGTGCGCCGGGTAGTATTTTCCTCTCAGTAATTCTACAAAGGCGGCCCACGAAAAGTCGGGCGTGGCCAGGTGATGGTCCTTGACCAACCTCCACCAAGTGCTGGCTGCATCCTTCAGATGGAAAGCAGCAATGGCGACCTTCTTGTCGTCTGGTACTTGTAAAGCTTCAAATGCTTTCTCATGTTCAACAATGTAACGCTCTAACGCTACGGGGTCTGGTTCCCCAGGATATGTAGGTGGTCGGGTCTCGCTAACTGACTTCAGCCAGTTCGTTCCCCTGGGCTGTGGCGGGTGGGCTGGTGCTCTTCCTATCTGAGTACCCAGCTGTGCAAGAACGGCTGCAACCGTCTCAGCAACTCCTGGAATGCCGGGGTCACCGCCTCCACCTCTTCCAGTACCACGCCCCCTAGTTCCACCAGACATCTGTAGTACAGTATGTCACATAATTACTCGGTAAAATTACCGTACACAACCAATAGATATTAAGTTGCCTTAAAGGCTAACCTGTCACGCAATTTGCGTTTCTAGACACAATATCTTTTGAGACGAATCGTCTCGTACTTCCCAAACGTTTCCCAATATTTCCCAAGTCCTAAGCTCACTGTCTTAACCTATTGTCCTCGTCATCAGAGCGGTACTCCGCTCTGATACCACTTTTGTAACACCCCTCTCAATAATCACGATATAATCTCTCACGTAGCAATAAATAAAACGTCTCGCAGCGGAAAAACAAATAACCATTACAAAACTCACTCGGGTGTCACCGGCCGTTACTCGCCCATGCGAGCAACGCAGCCAAACTACATCCAACTTCCAATACAAATAAACTGCTAACCGCAGTGATAACGAGAAACTCCTATACATCATACTAAGTCCATAACCATAAACATCGACAAGTGAGCGTCTACCCAATCCTGAAAAATACATAACCTTACCATAAGACCATACACCATCTTCATTGCTATACAACATCTCCAATTACCCTGTTCCTGCTCTTCAGCTCCGACAATGATCAACAACCTGAAATGGTGTAGTATCAGCGATAGACGCTGAGTATGCCGGGCCTGGACCCTAATGGTCACTTGTCATTTTAACCATCTTATTATTAGATTGGTTTCATGCTTTTCCTTTTACAGTTATAATCAAAACTGAAGCATAATTAAACATAATCAACCATCCAAATATCCATAAACATTAGTCATCCATCCAAACCAAACATTCATAGAATATTTCAAATAACATTTGTATATCGAACGTATCGAGCAATAACAATTTAATGTACCATGTACATTCGCCGTAGCGTACAGTTTTCATATTTAATTTACCTTAGCCTTGTAGGCTCCATCCAACCATCAACACACAATAAAATAACCACAAGTATAACCAATGAACAACAAAGCGAAACAACGAGAATAATAAACAAGTATTAAGTCTCGTCCATAGTATTGTTCGCCACTGTATAAGTCTCAATTGTTTTAGTTGTTCAGTTATACCTAGTGACAATGTCTCGTTAAAACGACATGTCTCTAGTTACCCATATATTATGGCGGGTCACCCACGGCAGTAGCCACTCCAACGGTAGAGTCTCCGACCAACGAGCCATTCTAGCTCACGGGAAATTTTCTTGATACTTACGGACCCGTACGCGGACATCCTGGTATCGTTTTTGTGATCACAGCGCGCACCAAGAGCCACATCCTCTTGGCTTTACTTCCATTCCGTTAATTAATTAATTATACCATCGCATCGCATTACCAAATTTTCTAACACAGCAGACTAAGGTCATTAGTCCAATCCGGAGTCTGTAAACTCGGGATCCAGTGTTAGATACGAGAGCGGCGTATAGCAAGGCCAATGCTCCGTATAAAAGTCTTAGATAATATGTATATCTTATTATCTTAGTGCTACAACGTTTTTACGTTCCTTATATTTCATATAAGATAGCACCATAGCCGCTAGTTCGTTTTATATATAGGTTCATATACGAACCGGTACTGTTAACTCAACAACAGAAAATAATAAGCAGCTATAAATATGCAATTCATGCATATTAATTATCACATTCAGACAAACAATCTTATTACAGATCACACAGAAGTCTGAACTGAGGAAGCCCTCAGAGACCATCAGAGACACATAACAACATACAAGTTATATCAACCAAATCCGAGCCCAAGGAGCAACCTTAGGACAACTCGGATCAAACCCCTTTACATACCGTTCACCCTGACTGTATTACGGTGGAGTATGAATCAGCAAGATCCTACGCTCCGTGCAGTCCGTTAGCTCGTCAAGCGTCCTTGTCAGAAGTGTACTCTAAACGGTAATAAAACTATAAGTCAGTCTCCATGACTAACTACATCCGGTATTTCCGAATTATAAGTAACCCCGACAGTTCACTCCTGTTTTCTACAGTTGTTTGTTACAGGTTTTTCTAAAACAGTCGGCTTTGTTACTTAAAACGCGTACGTCAAAACTATTTCAACTGTTAAGTTTAACTCCTTATATTTCTTTTAATCTTATCCACATCTAGTTTAGGTACGTAACCCATAGTTGCATGTATGCATGCATTCTTATATTATATATATTTTTTTTCCATCATCCACTATAATTCCTGTATTTCATTACCCATTATCTTAGCAAAATTCATAGCTTATAGTTTGTAACTATTTTTTTTTCCAAATAACCACCACCATTAAATCATAAGGTTTTCAACCAAAATATATTTATCCACCTTACATACATTATTCTTGTGTATGTATATATTTTTACCACGTAGGTAATTCTCATGAGTTTCATAAACTCTTATATTTTATGTTACATTTTATCATCTTATGTTAGATGATTATTCCCATTAGTTGTATTGTATTGTACAACTTATATTAAGATTGTTATCCTAATATTATGTAACATTTTATGTTGTACATTTACAACTCCTAAGGTTTATCCCATAGGTACCTTAGTTTACAAGTCTCATTTATTTGTAGTTTGTCACATTATTTTATGTGAGTACCCTTCCTTATATTAATTCCATCTAAACCATACAATTGCTATGACATTGATAACATTATAGACCTTAGTCTAAAATTCATTTTCCAACTCTTATTAACTCGGTATAGCCCTTAACTTTATTTAAATTCCGTTTGACCACATAACATTATGTAATGTTATACCATATTCTAATATCATTTGATATGATATTTTTATTTCCCTTAACTTATAACCTATAGTTCTTTTATACAAAACTATTTATTATTGCCTCTTAGGCACCATAAGAAAATCTTATTCTTTTCCATAAACCATAGTTTCCTTAATTTACAAAATCACCCATTAATTTTACCATGTTATATATTCCATTTAATATAACATTTCTAACTTATAAAAGAGTATAACCTATGGTTATTTTTTGTAAATTCCGAACAGCCCTTGTGCTATTCTATAATTGCCATTTGGCCCTATTTATAACACATAGTTCTTCCATATCATTAAAACCATATTTTATACACATATCTTAATAAATTCTCTTAATAGTTCTAAAAATCTCCAAATTCCACCAAAGGGTTATAAATATCCTTATTAACCCATATACTTTTGATATTTATCATTCCACCATCTATTTTTCTCCAAAGTGTCATAATGACATTATAACTATATATTATTCATATATAGTTTATTTTAATTCCAAAATCCACCAAATAAATTCCTAAAAATTCCTAATAGCCCATGGGTGTTTAAAATACCATTTTACACCCTTTATTTTCGGTAATAACATATTTACCACATATGTTATGAAAATATTACCATTTAATACATAACTTATTATAAACCTTAAATAAGTTACCTAACTTATTTATTTTGGTCAAAACCTAGCATATGGTCAAGGTTGACCTCCTTAATATTTCCTTGACCATTAATTCCTTATAATTACGGTTTAGTACCCAAACTTTTAGAAATTACCATTTAACCCCAAAACTTTATAAAATCTTATAAACTTTATTTTAACTCCTTTTTAACTCTAATTTTCGGCCTTATTATCCTAAAGCCCCCAAATTTAATTTAATTACACTATAACCCCTTATTCATTTCGGTAATAATTATATACCACCTAAACTTAAATAAAAGCTTGTAAATGCATAAATAAAATGGCCTAAAATACATGGCCTTATTACAAACATTGTCTTGCAAAATAAATTACACATAAATGTCCCAAAATACATATAAATTTTCGGCCTCACCATATATTCTTCATTTATTTACCAAACTTCCACATAATGTCTTAAATTTGACAATTATGCTTGTTTAATTAGTTATAAAATTTATTAAACCATTCCTTAAACATTTTAAGGTCAAACAAGACCTTATTTTACCCTTCACTCACGGCAATTTAATTAGGAGTAGTTTAAGAACACATTAACTTAGCAAAGTTAATGTTTAAGTGATTTATACCTTGATTTAGCTTAGGTAATCCTTGTTTGGTTCGGCCACCTTAAGTAGAAATTCTCCACAGCTTGTTTTACATGTTTTCAAACAGAAAACAAGGCCTAGTTAGTCTCCAAGAAAGATCTAACCATAAGAAGTAATTTAATGTAAGATTTAAGGCAAAAATCACCTTAAGAATGCAAGGAGAGTTCAAGATGGTTTCGACCTCAATCAAACACACCACAAGGTGTTAGATCCACCATATTGACATAGGAAATAGCTAGATCTCGAAATGCTACCTTGTTGTTAGGTTTTACCTTGGAAAAATGCCTTAAAAGAGGGTATTTCCTTTGGATCTCGGCCATCCTTGCTCCAAATGGCTAACCAACAGATTCCACATGAAAAGGAGAAGAATATGAGGCTATGACCAAAGTTTCACAGCCGAACTTGAAGGGAATCAAAAGTTATGAGCTTAAAGCACATTTTTACCTTAAAATGAGATTTTGAGCAACCTTGGTCACTAAACTTGTTTCATTCGAATTTGACTGATGTTCTAACCTTAGAACACTGAGAATAAGCCATAGGAACTGATTAGTCACGAGATCTAAGCATAGGTGGTGAAGAGATGAAGAAAAAGAGTCAAAAACAAGCCTTAAACCATCATTTGGAAGCTTAGAAGTTGGATCTACCTTCTTAGCTGAGGAGCCACGGTTGGGAGAGCTTGAGAGAGTCTCAAAGGGGAGCTTCACCGATTGGAATGAAGCTAGGAGAGAGAGATTGACTAGAATTGGTATTATTAGGTTAGAAAATGTTATTTTGATTAGTTTATTGTCACATTATTGGTGGTGACTCATCAAGGGGATAAGGAGGGGACATGAGGTCGGCTGGTGGCTGAGAAAGGAAGGCTCCACCGAATTTTGAGGCTGGTGAGTCAAATAATGGAGTTAATGGAGTGAATAAACAATTATAAAGCAAAAGTTAGTCCTTAATTTAAGGAAGCTTTTGGAATCTTGCTTATTTAATGTGCAAGTCACGAAATGGGAGCCTCCTAAGCTTGTATATGTCGAACTTATATGGTCTAAGGGGTCAACTTTGACCTCTTGACCAATCTTAGTCAATGTTGACTCATGTGGGCCCCCTTTTAGGGTTTTATTAATATTTTAATATTATATTTGTAAAAATTTGTAAAATTTGGAATTAAATTCCTAATATGATATAATGTGATATAATATCATATTTAAAGGTATTTACAACCTTTTAGCCCATTAAAAAACCAATTCAGAAGACAATTTCACAAAAACGTGCTTTAAGGAGTTTTAGCGCACATTTTGTGTTGCCTGGTGTTTCTGAGCTTAGTTTTCTTTGACAACGGTTTTGTTGTGTCCCTTACATGATATTTGATCATGTAATTCAATTTTATATCATTTAGAGGTCATTTGATTTTTAAGGTTTTCCTAGAGCACCTTTTTGCCCTTTTTGACCTTGAAGCATGTAAATGCTTTTTCTTTGTGTTGGAGTGTTGTCCAATGGTTATAATATGTTTAATATTATGTTAATAGACTTAGGACAAATTTTTTAGGTCCTAAGAAGTTCATTTGGGTATTCATTTACCCTTAACAGTCAAAGGGTGCAACATCTTGTTTTATGTTGACCACTGTTGTTCTCAGTTGACTTATAAGGCATGTTCAGGCCTTAATTAATGTGATTAAATATTTAATCTATGTTTAAGTTTGGGGTATTTCAGAACTTGTCTTAATCTTGACTATATAAGTAACATTTCCATGGGAATTAATAAGTTCAACTAGTTTCAAATCCCCTCGAACTAAATCACCTGACGGAAATCGGTAATTTTTGATATAATGTCGGCCGAAACAATTAATTGGCCCCTAGCTCCACAATTATATCCAAGCATTTTTAGAGCAATGATAAGACGATTGGAAAGACTAGACATGGCTGATAGCTGATAGCATGCATGCACAGTGTTGTTTGTGGGCATCTTATTTGACATACGCCTTACCATGTTAATTAAGTGATCCTCTCATCTCATTGTTACATGCAGCTAGCAATGAAACATACCCACAGCTTATTATAACTTGCTGCTGAACATTAATTCATGCTAGCTTAACTCGGATAATGTCGATCATTATTAATTGTGAGTCATGTCATGTCGTCAAGTGTTGCTCTGACACCAGATTCTTGAATGGTGGGGTATCACATTTGTATTTTCGAATTCTGTGTTTGATTTATATTGCATATGTCAAGGTACAATGGTGCGCAAGACGGTTAGGAAATGGTGGATGTCTAGTCTCTATTCATCTCCCTATGGCCTATCTGGAATACTCGCAATCAGTTTGTTTTTGAACAAATAGAACCAGACTGGAATGATATTGCAGAATCAATCAAGCGGCTCGTGATTAGTGGAACAAGAGATCTCGAGCATTGTCATCAATACCTGCTCCAATGATAGCGTCCTCAACAAACTTGTTCCAACTGCTTAATTGCTAGTTCTTGCTAATTTTGTGTGTATATTGTTTTGCTCTGTATGTATTGGTTGCGACAAAGGCTCCAAATCTAAGTATCGCTTTTGTAACTATTTTTTACAATCAACTATAAAAACAAATGTCGTCAAGTGTTGCTACTATTAATTAGCCATATTAGAAGACAGGATGTTGTGTTTGATAACATTATTTTCATTCTATAAAAGAGATATTGTAAGCTATGTTGATTCCTCATTACTTTCAGTATCGAGTTTGCTTAGATCAATCTTAAAGGCAAGACTAATGGAAGGTTGCGCTCAGAATGTGTGAGGTCAAGTGTTTTTAGCTTACGTCAGCCTGGTAGACCCCATACAATTATGTTCGCATGGATCTAATATAAGGTCTTTTATTCCCATGATGTTTAGAAGACCTACTATGGAGACCGATGCTTTTCCATTCCCTTAGGTGGAGCATTGCCCCCACTATACGCTATGCCAGTTGCCCATTTGACTCTCGTTTTTACCACCCCCACGTATACATTAAGCAGATCATTACACTATAGCTTCATTTTCTTGTTACTTGGTCGGTAGAGGAGTGGTATACAGTAATCAAAGGTTTTGGGTTCAAAACCTACCCACAACTGTAACTATAAAAAAAAGTTTTATGGAGAAAACATCTGCAATGGTTTAGTGGGACCATCCAGTTTAAGGTACCTTCGTTTTAAGATCATGGTCAAAATTAACCACCCAATACTCGGATGGAAAGTTTCTTGTTATCCTTTTGGTTTGTGGCTTTCTACTGAGTCTTTCTTGGCTCGGCTTAAATGCTATATCTGAAGGTGTGCAGTAGCCTAAGGCGTGGTGAAATACCCCAAACTTAGATATGGTGTTTAAATGATAAACTAAGTTATAAGGAGGCTAAATAATGCCTTAGAAACATTAAGAAACATTTCTAATCAAAGAAAACATAAGGAAACACCAAAAGAGCAGTTTAAGCAAAAACGTGCTCTAAGCTTGGAGAGACTTGGGTGAGTACCCAAATATTGTTCTAAGACCTTAGTAATATCCTAATGGTCATTTTAAATCAATTACCAAAGAAAACCAAGCTTGAAAACAAGTTAAAACACAAAATGTGCTTTAAGGACTCTTAAAGCACATTTTTGAAAAATTGTCTTGTAAATGGGTTTTGAATGGCTAAATGTCCATCATTACTCTTTAATTAACATGTGTACTAATTAGTATCACATTAGGAAGTCTAAATCAATGAGAAATAAAAAATTTCACAACAATGTGCCTTGTTTTGTGAATAGTAATTTAATTAAGCTAGTTTATAACATAAGTCAATATAAGTGAGATATTTGGTCAACAAAGACTTAAGTACCCCTTGTTACTTAATGGGGGCCTTTTTTTACAAGGTGAGTCACCACCTTTATTAGTTATTAAGTAAACAAATAATTATAAAGCAAAACTACTATTTACTTTACAAGATAAATATCTTACCTTTAATCACCTCTCTCCTCATCTCTTCATTCTCTCTTGTTCCCACGGTTTCTCTTGCTCTCTCCCTTCTCCATTGACGTGAAGAGCAGCCCCATGCTAGCTTCAACTTCCCTTGCACACATCTTGCTCATTTTAGCTCCAAAACCAAAACAAATTACATATTCTTCTTAGTTAGCTCAAGCTCTCTCTTTCTATCTTTTCAAAACTTCAAGAGCTTTGATTTGGTTCCAAGCCAAACCACCATTAGAGGAGGAAACTCAAGTTTGGAGACTCCATTGGCTTCTCCATTCTCCTAAGGTAAAGAAAGTGTAAGAAAATCTAGGTTTCCATCACTTTTCTTCATGGCCGAAAATACATGCTCATGAGGCTTCATTTTAATGCCTTGTTCTAGCTTGTTTTCTACTCTTCAAAGGATTGAGGAGGTCCTTCTTGCTTCATATCCAAGCTTGTCTTGAGAAACTAAGGTAAAACAATCACCTTAATACCTTAAAGCACATTATTAACCTAGGGTTTGTTCCTTAGGGTTAATGTATTATCTAGTACTCATTGGAGTCATTGGATATTGGTTAGAACATTGGCAAGGAGATATATATTGGTGACCGAGATTGAGCAAGGAAAACCTAAGGAAGAAAGTTTGAAAAGCTTGTAAAAGAACAAGGTAAATTACTTACCTTAAGGTGTTTATTGTTTAAGGGAATGGATTTAGATATGTGATGAGTTTAGTGTAAGGTTTACATTAGAAAAAGGGCTATATGCAACCTAGGAGAAACAATGATTATGTTTGAGAACTTGTGACTAAGGAGCCAATGAGAAAAGAGATAGTCAAACAATGTTGAGATGAATTACAAGAAGCATTTTATTTCAATGGGAGCCTAGTTGTGTGTATTCGCAGGTTAAAGGCAAATATATGTGGAAATTCAGTGGTTAAGATTATTGTCATTTAAGGGTCTAAGTGCCAAGCATTTAAGTTTATACACTATGTAATGATGTGATGTAGTTTTGGTGTAAATTGTGTGTTAAGGTGTTGTGATGAGAAGTTGAGTGATATTGGTTGTTTGATGGAGAAAAACCATGTGTTAGGATGTAACTATATACTAGAGAACCCATGGCAAATTTAGAGGAGAACCTAAGTGTTTGAGATGTTCTAAGGAGATTTCATGACTAAGGAAGTGCTAGGAAGTTCTAAAGGTTGTCTTAATGAAAAAGGGTGAGATTAAGATGTTTAAATGACTTATAAGGACTTAGGCATCGCTATGAAGGATTTAGGAATCAAAAGTGTACTTGGGTATTTAGGACTTAGGTAAATGTTGATAAAAGAAGCTAGGAAACTTGGGTAAGTTAGATGTAAATGAGTGTAAACTTTTAGATGATTTAGGTAGAAACTAGAGTTTAGAATTTAAGGAAAACCTTGGAAAGTGTAAGAGGGATGCAAGTGGTGTATATGGTGTGGTCAAGTTCTTAAGGAGGGAACTTTTGGGTAGTAGAAGTGCTAGGTGAAAGGGGTGTTGAAATGTAGGAAAGAAATAAGTGTTAAGTGTTGGTAGTTGTTGTAAGATTGTGTAAAGGATTGAAATGATCTTTGGAGTTGTTTTAATGAGTTTGGAGGATGATTTAAGGTGGGTTTAAGGGTCTAAATGATGTTAGAACACATTGGGAGGCTTGAGGAAAAGTTTAGTGAAGATTTGACAATGTTTAGGCATGTTCTGGTGGCGTCCGACCCAGGGGTCCGACCCAAGTTTGGGTCGGACGGCCTCTGTTAGACGCCAGTGAATGGTTCTAGAATGGTCCGACCCAGAGGACTTGGGTCGGACATAGGTCGGACGGGTGTGTTTTAAAGGGCGGTCAAGTTTCTGGAATGGTCCGACCCAGAAGACTTGGGTCGGACATGGGTCAGACATATGAGGTTTAGAAGACGGAAAATTTCTGGAATGGTTCAACCCAGAAGACTTGGGTCGGACATATGAGGTTTAGAAGACGGAAAATTTCTGGAATGGTCCGACCCAGAAGACTTGGGTCGGACATGGGTCGGACATATGAGGTTTAGAAGACGGAAAATTTCTGGAATGGTCTGACCCAGTTGGTTGGGTCGGACATGGGTCAGACATGTGGAGTTTTTCAAACCCGAAAGTTACTGGAAGGGTCCGACCCAGATGGTGGGTCGGACGGTGGGTCGGACGACCCTTAACACTTAAAAAAAACTTTAAATTCTAAGGATGTTTAATGGTATTAATGGTACACCATTTAGAGGGCATTGATGATTAGAAACCTAAGAACCTAAGGGGATTAAGTTAGGTTAAGTAAGAACCTTAATGTTTAAAGTTAAGTTTATAAGGTTAAGTGGTAAGGACTTAAGAGGATATCCAATGGGAATTTTTAGGGACTAAGTGAGTTAAGTAAGGTGCAAATAACTAATGGCCTAAAAATGAATCAATGTTTTAGGTGTTGTGAATTGGGACCCCGGAGAAGGTTAACGAACAACGATCGACGGTGAACGGTACAATCTTTCTTGTGACCTGCTTGCTAACGAGGTGTCCCTCGACTTGTGTGCTATCTGTTTACTTGCTATGACTAAGACAAGATAAATCATGCAACCGGTTATATTTGTTCTCATTGTGTATGTGTTTTCTTTACACTAACCCACGAGACTTGAGTTTGTTACTAACCGAGTTTAGTACTTACTGAGTTAAGAATAAGAATTAAGTATTGGTGATTGTTGGTTAATACCCGTTAAGGTTTAACTATCCCATGGTGTTTAAGATTGCTACTAACTGGAACTTGAGTGAGGAAACCCGGGACTGACTCCGGTCATGCATGCTAAGGAAAGGGGGACGGTATCTGAATCAGATCCGCCCTCCGCTTAAGGACTTGTAGCCTAGGGCCAGTTGCCGGCTCAGCTACGTTGGACTCCCGTCCAGGGTAGGTGGCATTAAGATGGTGCGGTGGGATCACCTAAATCCCAGGTTTGAAATTAAGCTACAACCATTCCCTTCCAGGAACGGTTTGTATACTGAGAATAAGTTGAGGTTAAGATTAAGGTAAGGTAAGGAACTGAGGTTAAGGAAATCAGGACTAAGGAGGGGGTTACTAACCCACTTGATAAGGGAACGCTTGTGTCGTTCATTGTTTGTGAACTATGTATGTTCATCTGTGGATTGTTTTTTATTGCACTTCATATCATGCTTGTGTACTTAATCAATTTCCATGCTATCGACAATTAGTCGTCGTAGCCCCGTTAGCTTGGGGGCCATGGGAGGGAGTCCCGGCATTCGTGCTGACCCCCTTTGGGGGCTGTTTTTACACTTGCAGGTAAGAGGCCCATGAAGTCGCACCACGAGAGTAGGAGCGGTTAGACTTAGGATGGGTTGTTTATTTTGAGTACGAGTTGCGCTTGTGCTCCCGTCTGTTTATATTGAAACTGATGTAAGTTTGTAAATATGACTTAGATACTTAAACTCGGTTGGTTGGTGGTATTTTGGATGGTGATGTTTGGATCGGTTATTTATTTTGGATAAGTGTTGTAATTGATAAGGCCGGTATATTCTAACGATCAGACCGTGGCAAGGTCCAGGTGTTTGTTATTTCCACTGCGACGAATTCGATTAAGTGTTCAGTTTTACGATAACCACGATTGGCTTAGGACGGGGTGTTACAAAAAGTGGTATCAGAGCATAGTTACGCTCTGATCAAGAAATACCGGACATAAGAAACCACCGAGTTAGGATATAAGTTAAGGAATAAGTGATGGGTGAAGGGTGTGAGAAGTTAGAGTGAGTGAGTAGAGTCAGATGACCACTAATAAGTGTGGATCGTCTTTACCGTCTATGGACATTATAAATTCGTTAAACGAAATAGTGGTGGATGCGAATCTAATGTGAGTTATGCTTGTTCAGATGGGCAGGACGTCCTAGAGGAGGCCGAGGTCGTGGCCAGGGAGATGATGCTTCAGGGATACGGGAGGGCAGACGATCGCCGAGATCGTGGCTGCCGCATTAGGGCATATGGGCTATCAGCCTGGTGTGGGTGCACCACCTCCACCGCCACAACCCAGGGAACCAAATTGGGTGAAGAGTCTTGCAGACCTTCGACCCGCACACTTTAAGGGGGAGACCGATCCGCCAAGCTTGAGGCGTACATCTCCGAGCTGGAGACCGCCTTTGAGACCCTTGATGTCCCTTCTGGGATCAAGGTGCGTCTGGCTGCCTTCTATCTGAAGGGGGCGGCAGGCGATTGGTGGAAGCTGGTGAGGGCCGAGCATGTGGCCAACCCAGAGTTCGGCTAGGAGCAGTACACCGCCTTGCTACGGGCAAAGTACTACCCCGCCCATGTCCAGACAGAAGCGCTTGCAGTTGGATGCGCTTAAGCAGACCGACAGATGACGGTGGACGAGTATTACTCAGAGTTCACCGCCTTACTCCGTCTTCTGCCAGGTCTTGGATATTCAGACCAGATCCTGGTGGACCGCTTCTATGGCGGGCTTAGCCATCGACTCCGCTACGGCATGGGGCCGATGAGTTACACTACCTTGCAGGTAATAAGAATGATTGAGATTTGGGTAAGTAAATGAGTAAGATTTAGATTATGAGAAATAAGAGTGACTATTACTGTGGAAAGCAGGAGTGCTATCATGCCGTTGCTAAGGTTGAGATAACCGTCCAGCTGAGGGACGAAGAGAATGCTAAGAGGAAGAGTGCTGGTAAGAGCACGGAGAGCCAAGGGCAAGGTGGGTACAAGAAACAGAAGTACCAGCCTCAGGCCCAGAAAAGTCAGAATCAGAAGGGGAAGGAGGAGAAGGAGAAGGCTCCGGAAGAGCCATTGAAGTTGATGTATGCTTATGCAGCTACACCCCTGCGCTCTAGGGCGCCAAAGGGTAAGGGATAGGTATTGATTGAGTCAAGAAGAAACAATTAGTAACCGTTGAGATACGAGTATTGATATTGTAAATGAGCAGGGTCTGAGACTGAGAAGGGAGCCGGTGGTGGCTACCAGCGACGCTACATCTGTAGGTGGTGTCACAGGGACCACCCTGGGCTCGATTGCAAGGGGAATAAGGTGGAGTGCAACTACTGTGGGGTATACGGACACCGGGCATATGAGTGCTACCGGAACCCTGCTAGCAGAGCCTATAGGCCCGATACCAGGGGCAAGGGCAAGACCGATCAGGGAGCTGGATCTGACGGTCAGAGGAAGGTGCTGCAAGCTGCAGACAAGAACCCACAGGTGACCCAGAAGTCGGGACCCACACTACACTTGGTGGACCGGGACGATGAGCCTAACCCCTCATTGAGGCCAAGTACCGCTATAACCACTTGGTAATAAAATTGTCTGCTTACCGCATATCATGCATGTTTGTGAATAATTGAGTTAAGTAAGAATGAGATAAGAATAGAACTTAAGTAAGATATAACCTACTACCACTTTAGGAAGCTTCAACATCTGCTATCCAATACCATTTACACCTAACCCGGAGTACACCGACATCGAAACCATAGACTTCCCAACCGAACAATGTCAGGTTATCCGCCCAGGTATGATTTTGTTAAGGGGATACCTGACACCCGAAGCGCAAATAGCCATCATCAGGAAATGCAGTCAACTAGGAATGGGACCAGAGGGTTTTTACACACCGGAGTACCCAGGGGGAGCAAGATGAGATTAAAAATGATGAGCTTAGGCAAGGATTGGAATCCGTATGCCAAGAACTACCAAACCACGAGGATGCAAGATGGAGTCTCACCACCGGGAATACCCGAAGAGTTCCATCCAGTTATTACACAAGTCGTGGAAATCGCTCAGCAATTGGAAGCTGAACCGATTCCAAACATTCAAGCAGACATTTGCATTGTGAACTTCTACGAGAAGGATGGGCGACTTGGACTACACCAGGATAAGGACGAGACAACGGAGTCTCTCGAAAGAGGGATACCCGTAGTGTCTTGGTCCATTGGGGATGATGCAGAGTTTTTATACGGCGAGCAGAAGCGTGCGGACCGTGTAAATAAGTTGGTACTTAAGTCTGGAGATGTATTGTTATGGGAGGAGAGCAAGGATGTTATACCATGGGATTAAGAGAATCAAGCTGAATACAGCACCGTCAGCAGTAATTAATGCGACGCATATGAGACCTGGGAGATTAAGCCTAACCTTCAGACAATATTAGTCATTTAATGTTGGAATGAGATGAGGAATGAGATGTAAGATTGAAGCACATGTTGTAAACAGGATGGTTATGAATAAAATAACAGCGTTGTTCATATAAATTGTTACGACTCTTGTTATATCATCAATACTCACGAAGCTTGTGAACACAATTAGGTTATGGACTCGGTACGGAAGGTGCGCTAAGCATACTTACAGAGGCACAGCCGACGCCAGCGGTACTATCCTCACCGGCACCTTTCCGATTAATGGGATTGAGGCATCAGTTCTCTTCAACTCAGGGGCCTCGCATACCTTTGTCTCGGCATCATTCGCGAGCAGGTTGGGGCTAGACGCTGATGAGCTACCCGACTTCACGGTTACGCTCCCGTCTAAGGAGAAGGTTCGTTGCACTCGCTACTACCGAGGAGCCATTGTCAGAATTAAGGGGGAAGACTTTCCAGTCAGTTTTATTGAGTTCAGTGAGCTAGGATTTGATGTTATCTTCGGGATGAACTGGTTGGAGCGGCACAAGGGACGTATCCTCTGCGCCGAGCATAGATTGCTGCTCAGGAGTCCATCTGGGGTAACAATATCATACCGCTAGAGGCCCAGAGAGCCTTCGACTAAGATCATCACCGCCATGGCAATGTATAAGGAATTGAGGAGAAAAAGAGGAAGTGTACCTCTGCTATGTACAGGACATAGAGAGAGACCCTGAGTTCGACCCCGACTTACCGGTAGTGTCGGAGTTCCCCGACTTATTTCCACGGGAACTGCCCGGCATGCCACCCACTCGGGAGGTAGAGTTCACCATTGAGCTGCTACCTGGTACCGGACCGATAGCCAAGGCACCATACCGCATGGCTCCGGCAGAAATGAATGAATTGAAAGAACAGTTGAAATATTTGTTAGATAAGGGATTTATAAGACCAAGTGTGTCACCATGGGGAGCACCAGTCCTCTTCGTGAAGAAGAAGGATGGTAGTCTCCGCCTCTGCATCGACTATAGAGAGTTGAATGCAGTGACAGTGAAGAATAAGTACCCACTACCCCGCATTGACGATCTGTTCGATCAGTTGAAGGGAGCATCTGTGTTCTCCAAGATTGATCTCAGATCAGGGTATTATCAGATAGCCATTCACTAGTACAAAAAATGCCTATTTCGGCGGTTGTTTTGGGCCTATTTTGGCGGTTCTACAACCGCCGAAATGGAGATCGCCGAAATAGGTTCTCAGACCTATTTCGGCGGTTGTGCAACCGCCGAAATAGACTCCCTATCTCGGCGGTTGTTAGCTAAAAACCGCCGAGATAGGCCCGTGTTAGAACAAAAAAAACACACCTATTTCGGCGGTTGTTAGCTAACAACCGCCGAAATAGGTCCTTTTTTAAAAAAAAAATCGATTTTTCTGTCGTCTTCAACCTCGCAGCAGTTTCAATGATTTTCAACAGAGGCGCAAACACGAGCGCAAAGCATGTATGTTTTCCCGTAAGTTTGAGTATATTACTGGTTCGCAATCAACTGCTTCAGTTTAAATATTACCGGTTCGTCAGTTAGGGTTGTGAAACTACCGTGAGAGTATGAACAGAAGCGGAGAGCATGTATGGTCACCTGCAAAATTACCGTGAGATAAGAGGATGAAGAGAGGAAAGTAGAGCTTGTTTGTTCGCTAGTAAGGGTTGTGACTTTACCGTGAGAGAAGAAGATGAAGAGAGGAGCGCCGAGCATGTTTATTCGCCGGTTTGGGTTCCGAAATCACCATTAAAGAGAAGAAGAGAGGAGAAATTAAAGTGAGAGAAGAGAGGAGCAGTTCGCCATTAGGGATGCGAAATTAAAGTGAGAGAAGAGAGGAGAAGAGAGGATGAAGAGATGAGGTCGGCGAGCAAATATATAATTAAATAAAGTCTATTTCGGCGGTTGTTAGTAACGACCGCCGAAATAGACTAAAATTTAAGCGGCATTTCAAAATTTTCGGAAAAAAATACCGGGAAATGACCCTATTTCGGCGGTTGTTAGTAACGACCGCCGAAATAGACTAAAATTTAAGCGGCATTTCAAAATTTTCGGAAAAAAATACCGGGAAATGACCCTATTTCGGCGGTTGTAAAGACAACCGCCGAAATAGGGCTCCGAGATTTCTAGTGTCTGGAAAAAAGAGACCTATTTCGGCGGTTCCTAGCTAGGAACCGCCGAAATAGGTGTCTTCAGAGCCCTATTTCAGCGGTTGCCTCTACAACCGCCGAAATAGGGGCGCCGAAATAGGTGTTTTTTGTACTAGTGATTAAGGAGGGAGACATTGAGAAGACGGCATTCCGGACATGATACGGCCACTATGAGTTTACAGTGATGCCGTTCGGTTTGTCGAACGCACCGGCAAAGTTTATGGATCTGATGAACCGCTTGTTCCAGGAGCAGCTGGACAAGTCGGTTGTGGTGTTTATTGATGACATTTTGATATACTCGAAATCTAAGGTTGAAAATGAGGAACATCTAAGGAGAGTATTAGAAATATTGAGGGAGAACCAGCTATATACTAAGTTCTCCAAGTGTGAGTTTTGGCTTGACCAGGTCTCTTTCCTAGGTAATGTCATCTCAGATGCTGGAATCTCAGTCGATCCAGCAAAGATTGATGTCGTACGTACTTGGCCAAGGCCGAAGACTGTTACTGACATTCGGAGCTTTCTCGGTCTGGCAGGTTACTACAGGAGGTTTATTAGGGATTTCAGCAAGGTCGCAAAGCCGATGACCAGTCTGATGAAGAAAGATGCACCGTTCGTATGGACGGCTGACTGTGAGAAATCATTTCAGAGTTTGAAGGACTCACTGACCACTGCACTGGTTCTGACCATTCCAGACGGTACAGAGGGCTTTGAGGTTTATTGTGATGCATCCGGCAGAGGGCTGGGTTGCGTGCTTATGCAACATGGCAAGGTGGTGGCATATGCCTCACGCCAGTTAAAGAAACATGAGGAGAACTACCCCACACATGATTTAGAGCTGGGAGTTGTAGTCTTCGCCTTGAAGATATGGCGCCATTACTTATACGGAGTTAGTGTGACGATCTACACCGATCATAAGAGTTTAAGATACATATTTACTCAGAAGGAGTTGAATCTCAGACAGAGAAGATGGTTAGAATTCTTGAAAGACTATGACATTGACCTCCAATACAAAGAGGGGAAGGCCAATGTTGTAGCAGACGCCCTGAGCCGTCGAGCACACTCACTCCATTCGCTAGTTTCTTTCTCCAGCTTGGTTGATGAGGTGCGAGAGGCTCAGAGGTAGATGAGTACATGAGAGAGGTCAGACAGAAGCTGACGGATGGTACCTTTGAGAGTCAGAAATACGACTTCAGACTTCATGATGATGATCTGATCAGACTTAAGGGCCGGTTATGCATACCACGGGGCAACACAGATCTGAAAGACCGTATACTTAGGGAATCACACTGTTCTTCAGTTTCCATCCATCCGGGAGCCTCTAAGATGTATAAGGACATGAAGAGATACTTCTGGTGGTCGGGGATGAAGACAGATGTTACCGAGTTCGTCTTGAGGTGTCTCACATTGCAGAAGGTAAAATTCGAGCACCGACGACCGGGCGGAATGGTACAATCGATGCCAGTTCCGGAGTGGAAGTTCCATGATATCTCCATGGACTTTGTAGTTGGACTCCCACCTGCTAGGGGAGGTCTCAACATGATATGGGTGGTGGTGGATCGCCTTACCAAAGTAGCCCGATTCATACCGATGAAGGATACTTGGAAGGTGACCAAATTAGCTGAGTTGTTTGAGAAAGAAATCATGAGACGTCACGGGATACCGAAGACCATAGTGTCAGATAGAGATACCAGATTCCTTTTGAGGTACTGGAGAGCTACCAGAGAAGCGTTGGGTACAGAACTCAAGCTGAGTACCGCGTTCCATCCTCAGACAGATGTTCAGACTGAGCGTACTATTCAGACACTCGAGGACATGCTGAGAGCATGTGCCTTAGACTTCCAGGGCAGTTGGATTGACAAATTGCATCTGATCGAGTTTTCATATAACAACAGCTATCACGCTTCGATCAAGATGGCACCTTTTCAAGCGTTGTACGGTAGACCATGTCGTACACCGCTCTGCTGGGATGAGTCGAGTGAGACGGTCAATATAGGACCAGAGTACTTAGAGCAAGTTAAGGCTGAAGTTCAGCAAATCAGGGAGAACATGAAAGCTGCTCAGGATAGGCAGAAGTCGTATGCTGATGTTCGACGACGGGACTTGGAGTTCGCAGTGGGCGACCAGGTATTTTTGCGAGTTTCACCAATGAAGGGTGTATTCAGGTTTGGGCAGAAGGGCAAATTAAGCCCGAAGTTTGTTGGCCCTTATGAGATTATGGAGCGGGTGGGCCCGGTTGCTTACAGGTTGAATTTACCTGCTGGGTAAAGTGCATGATGTTTTTCATGTTTCACAGCTAAAGAAATACATGCACCACCCCTCCCATGTGTTAGAACCTGAGAGGTTGACATTAGAACCGAATATGAGATCCGTGGAGACTCCTCAGAGAATCTTGGACAGTAAGACTAGGGACACTCGCCATAAGTCAGTGCGACTGGTGAAGGTTCTCTGGTCTAACCAGGATGTCGAAGAGGCCACGTGGGAATTAGAGGATAAGATGAGGGTGAAGTACCCTTCTTTGTTTACTGACTAGATCGTCTGTATAGGGTACGGGGCGTACCCCTTTTTAAGGGGGGTAGAGCTTCCTCGCTTTTGAGTTAGGAAACAAACTTGTTGTCGTTTGTTTGGTTATTTAAGATATGAATTTGTGTAAGTTGCAACACTTTGGTGTTAAGTTTGAGTTATGTATAATACTTATGTATTGTATTTGATTGACCTTTGAGTCTTGAGATGTGTGAATGTGAAATAAGATGTGGTGTTAAGATTAAGGGAATTGAGTACCGTGAATGGTTAAGCATATATGTGAACTTTGGGGACAAAGTTCTTTTAAGGGGGTAGATTGAAATACCCCAAACTTAGATATGGTGTTTAAATGATAAAATAAGTTATAAGGAGGCTAAATAATGCCTTAGAAACATTAAGAAACATTTCTAATCAAAGAAAACATAAGGAAACACCAAAAGAGCAGTTTAAGCAAAAACATGCTCTAAGCTTGGAGAGACTTGGGTGAGTACCCAAATATTGTTCTAAGACCTTAGTAATATCCTAATGGTAATTTTAATCAATTACCAAAGAAAACCAAGCTTGAAAACAAGTTAAAACACAAAATGTGCTTTAAGGACTCTTAAAGCACATTTTTGAAAAATTGTCTTGTAAATGGGTTTTGAATGGCTAAATGTCCATCATTACTCTTTAATTAACATGTGTACTAATCAGTATCACATTAGGAAGTCTAAATCAATGGGAAATCAAAAATTTCACAACAATGTGCCTTGTTTTGTGAATAGTAATTTAATTAAGCTAGTTTATAACATAAGTCAATATAAGAGATATTTGGTCAACAAAGACTTAAGTACCCCTTGTTACTTAATGGGGGCCGGTTTTTACAAGGTGAGTCACCACCTTTATTAGTTATTAAGTAAACAAATAATTATAAAGCAAAACTACTATTTACTTTACAAGATAAATATCTTACCTTTAATCACCTCTCTCCTCATCTCTTCATTCTCTCTTGTTCCCATGGTTTCTCTTGCTCTCTCCCTTCTCCATTGACGTGAGGAGCAGCCCATGCTAGCTTCAACTTCCCTTGCACACATCTTGCTCATTTTAGCTCCAAAACCAAAACAAATTACATATTCTTCTTAGTTAGCTCAAGCTCTCTCTTTCTATCTTTTCAAAACTTCAAGAGCTTTGATTTGGTGCCAAGCCAAACCACCATTAGAGGAGGAAACTCAAGTTTGGAGACTCCATTGGCTTCTCCATTCTCTTAAGGTAAAGAAAGTGTAAGAAAATCTAGGTTTCCATCACTTTTTCTTCATGGCCGAAAATACATGCTCATGAGGCTTCATTTTAATGCCTTGTTCTAGCTTGTTTTCTACTCTTCAAAGGATTGAGGAGGTCTTCTTGCTTCATATCCAAGCTTGTCTTGAGAAACTAAGGTAAAAAATCACCTTAATACCTTAAAGCACATTATTAACCTAGTTTTTGTTCCTTAGGGTTAATGTATTATCTAGTACTCATTGGAGTCATTGGATATTGGTTAGAACATTGGCAAGGAGATATATATTGGTTACCGAGATTGAGCAAGGAAAAACCTAAGGAAGAAAGTTTGAAAAGCTTGTAAAAGAACAAGGTAAATTACTTACCTTAAGGTGCTTTATTGTTTAAGGGAATGTGATTTAGATATGTGATGAGTTTAGTGTAAGATTTACATTAGAAAAAGGGCTATATGCAACCTAGGAGAAACAATGATTATGTTTGAGAACTTGTGACTAAGGAGCCAATGAGAAAAGAGATAGTCAAACAATGTTGAGATGAATTACAAGAAGCATTTTATTTCAATGGGAGCCTTGTTGTGTGTATTCGCAGGTTAAAGGCAAATATATGTGGAAATTCAGTGGTTAAGATTATTGTCATTTAAGGGCCTAAGTGCCAAGCATTTAAGTTTATACACTATGTAATGATGTGATGTAGTTTTGGTGTAAATTGGTGTTAAGGTGTTGTGATGAGAAGTTGAGTGATATTGGTTGTTTGATGGAGAAAAACCAAGTGTTAGGATGTAACTATATACTAGAGAACCCATGGCAAAATTTAGAGGAGAACCTAAGTGTTTGAGATGTTCTAAGGAGATTTCATGACTAAGGAAGTGCTAGGAAGTTCTAAAGGTTGTCTTGATGAAAAAGGGTGAGATTAAGATGTTTAAATGACTTATAAGGACTTAGGCATCGCTATGAAGGATTTAGGAATCAAAAGAGTGTACTTGGGTATTTAGGACTTAGGTAAATGTTGATAAAAGAAGCTAGGAAACTTGGGTAAGTTAGATGTAAATGAGTGTAAAACTTTTAGATGATTTAGGTAGAAACTAGAGTTTAGAATTTAAGGAAAACCTTGGAAAGTGTAAGAGGGATGCAAGTGGTGTATATGGTGTAGTCAAGTTCTTAAGGAGGGAACTTTTGGGTAGTAGAAGTGCTAGGTGAAAGGGGTGTTGAAATGTAGGAAAGAAATAAGTGTTAAGTGTTGGTAGTTGTTGTAAGAATTGTGTAAAGGATTGGAATGATCTTTGGAGGTTGTTTTAATGAGTTTGGAGGATGATTTAAGGTGGGTTTAAGGGTCTAAATGATGTTAGAACACATTGGGAGGCTTGAGAAAAGTTTAGTGAAGATTTGACAATGTTTAGGCATGTTCTGGTGGCGTCCGACCCAGGGGTCCGACCCAAGTTTGGGTCGGACGGCCTCTGTTAGACGCCAGTGAATGGTTCTGGAATGGTCCGACCAGAGGACTTGGGTAGGACATGGGTCGGACGGGTGTGTTTTAAAGGGCAGTTAATTTCTGGAATGGTCGACCCAGAAGACTTGGGTCGGACATATGAGGTTTAGAAGACGGAAAATTTCTGGAATGGTCCGACCCAGAAGACTTGGGTCGGACATGGGTCGGACATATGAGGTTTAGAAGACGGAAAATTTCTGGAATGGTCCGACCCAGTTGGTTGGGTCGGACATGGGTCGGACATGTGGAGTTTTTCAAACCCGAAAGTTACTGGAAGGGTCCGACCCAGATGGTGGGTCGGACGGTGGGTCGGACGACCCTTAACACTTAAAAAAAACTTTATATTCTAAAGGTTTAATGGTATTAATGGTACACCATTTAGAGGGCATTGATGATTAGAAACCTAAGAACCTAAGGGGATTAAGTTAGGTTAAGTAAGAACCTTAATGTTTAAAGTTAAGTTTATAAGGTTAAGTGGTAAGGACTTAAGAGGATATCCAATGGGAATTTTTAGGGACTAAGTGAGTTAAGTAAGGTGCAAATAACTAATGGCCTAAAAATGAATCAATGTTTTAGGTTTGTGAATTGGGACCCCGGAGAAGGTTAACGAACGACGATCGACGGTGAACGGTACAATCTTTCTTGTGACCTGCTTGCTAACGAGGTGTCCATCGGCTTGTGTGCTATCTGTTTACTTGCTATGACTAAGACAAGATAAAGCATGCAACCGGTTATATTTGTTCTCGTTGTGTATGTGTTTTCTTTACACTAACCCACGAGACTTGAGTTTGTTACTAACCGAGTTTAGTACTTACTGAGTTAAGAATAAGAATTAAGTATTGGTGATTGTTGGTTAATACCCGTTAAGGTTTAACTATCCCATGGTGTTTAAGATTGCTACTAACTGGAACTTGAGTGAGGAAACCCGGGACTGACTCCGGTCATGCATGCTAAGGAAAGGGGGACGGTATCTGAATCAGATCCGCCCTCCGCTTAAGGACTTGTCTTCGGACTTGTAGCCTAGGGCCGGTTGCCGGCTCAGCTACGCTGGACTCCCGTCCAGGGTAGGTGGCATTAAGATGGTGCGGTGGGATCACCTAAATCCCAGGTTTGAAATTAAGCTACAACCATTCCCTTCCAGGAACGGTTTGTATACTGAGAATAAGTTGAGGTTAAGATTAAGGTAAGGTAAGGAACTGAGGTTAAGGAAATCAGGACTAAGGAGGGGATTACTAACCCACTTGATAAGGGAACGCTTGTGTCGTTCATTGTTTGTGAACTATGTATGCTCATCTGTGGATTGTTGTTTATTGCACTTCATATCATGCTTGTGTACTTAATCAATTTCCATGCTATCGACAATTAGTCGTCGTAGCCCCGTTAGCTTGGGGGCCATGGGAGGGAGTACCACATTCGTGCTGACCCCCTTTGGGGGCTGTTTTTACACTTGCAGGTAAGAGGCCCATGAAGTCGCACCACGAGAGTAGGAGCGGTTAGACTTAGGATGGGTTGTTTATTTTGAGTACGGGTTGCGCTTGTGCTCCCGTCTGTTTATATTGAAACTGATGTAAGTTTGTAAATATGACTTAGATACTTAAACTCGGTTGGTTGGTGGTATTTTGGATGGTGATGTTTGGATCGGTTGTTTATTTTGGATAAGTGTTGTAATTGATAAGGCCGGTATATTCTAACGATCAGACCGTGGCAAGGTCCAGGTGTTTGTTATTTCCGCTGCGAAGAATTCGATTAAGTGTTCAGTTTTGCGATAACCACGATTGGCTTGGGACGGGGTGTTACACGTGGTCTATTCCAGATTACCTTGGGTGAGGTGACCCCTCTGCTTCCACGGACATTGGTTTGTCTCTACAGGCCCAATGCTGCATGCACCATGGAAGACTACACCTTGCTGTTCAAAACATTGTGACTAGCACAACAGTCCAACCAAAGCCAAATATAAAAAAACAGCCACGGGGTACAACATTTAAAATTGAATACATAAGATAAAAGACTAAATAGCTAGAACAGATCACACAAATTGAAATAATGGAAAGCAATCCCGATGTTGAAATTAAAGCTCTTCTTCACCCATTCTAATACACGAAGCTTCATAATCTCAATTACTCTCGACCAGCAAGATGTAGAATGTTCATATTGTAATTGATTTAAAATCTATTGTGGGCTGGGCTTACAATTACAGGGGGCCCATCATTTGGGGGGTTTGGGGGGCGTAGCCCCCCAATTACGGTTTGGGCTTGGGCCCATATCGGGTTTTTTTTAGATGAGTCTGTCTATATTATATGGGTGTTTTAGGGTTGTAAATTGTGGTTGTTCTTGCACTGACGAATACAAAAAAACCCTAGAACAAGTTTCCTCAACTTCGTTCTTCTTCTCCATTCTTCTTCTTCGTTCTCGGTCATTATTCGCTCGATTTTACAACAGTTCAAAAATTATCTGATTTCTTTCGGACCTAATCCCCATAGGCTGAAGAGAAAAGAGGATATCCAAGCTGACTTTGCTTTGATACTTAATTGGGCTTTGGGACCCAGTAAATCAAGCAGTCTTTTATATAGGGGCATGGTTTGCTACAACACACACCATTTCATAATTTCCTCCCACAATTTTTTGATTCATGACAAAACAAGAGCAGATGACCATTTGTTTCAATAGATCTCCTACATGGGGGCATTCATCTCATTTAATGGGATCAAATTATTCGAGAATAAACGGATCTCTAGTAGCAAGTCGATCCTGTAGAAACAACAGCAAAGTAACTCGATTCTTGGCGGACAGCTTTACACCACACCTACTATATACTTTAGTGGCTGTTGCATCAATAATGAGGACTCATCATGGCTTCTTTATGTGATAAAGCACATTGATGCATCTTGAGAGTCAATGGATGAGCATTATACGATCAATGCGGTCACTAAAGATTCAGAAGAGCTAGGAAATTGGCGTCCTGGTCAATGCATTGGCAAGGATCTGAGCATATGAAGATAACAAATGTAAGAACGATTTCATTAAGAGAGAGTAACAAACAAAAAAGTAGTTTTCTACATACAAAAGAGAGATTAAGACCTAGAATTACCCAAAAATCTAGGAAATCTGCCTTTCAAATCAGCTCTGGATAGGAATACAAAGAAATAATTTGATTCATCTAAGTCCAATTATTTCCAGCGAGCCAGATTCAATCTATGCAACAAGCGCAACTCTAACTCTATAATAACGTGACTTTTCTTATTCTTCCTGACAATAAAAAATTGGGAAATTTCATGAGACGTGACTATACTTTTGGCTAATTCATGAAATGCGACTAAAAGAAAAGAAACTCATGTAATGTCATTACATTTTTTGAAAAGTCTATGAAATGTCACTATAGATAGAAAAAAGACAAATGTACCTCTACAAGTTAACAAAGAACTTTTAAAGTTCACAATATGCTCTAAGTGTCAAAAATTAACAAAAATATCAAAATACAATAAAAATTAAAAAAAAAATAAAAAAAAATTATAAAATTAACAAAATTAAAAAAGTTAAAAAAATTATAAAAATTAACAAAAAGAATATTGATTTCCAAACAAATAATTTATACCAATTTTTCTACCAATTTAGTACCATAATTTATACCAAATAAATACCATAATTTTTATCATACATTTTTTAATTATTATTTGCTATCAATTCAGCTTATTTATTTCTTAAAGTAAATAATTTTTTTTATATTGGCAATAAAATTTAAAAACTATAATTCTAAACATAATAATTGATTTAAGATAGAGCGACTGAGAATATCTATATATAACATACAATATTAAATAGTAAAACTTGTTTGAAATGTAGAATAAAATGTTTTCAGAATAATAATATGCAAAATAAGTTGCATATTATTATTCTGAAAACATTTTATTCTACATTTCAAACAAGTTTTACTATTTAATATTGTATGTTATATATAGATATTCTCACTCACTCTATTTCCAATAAATTATTATATTTAGAAATTTTAGTTTTTAAATCAGCAATATAAAAAATATACTTACTTTGATCAAATTAAAGATCTAAATTGATAGAAAATAATAATTTAAAAAATATATAATAAAAATTATGGTACTTATTTGGTAAATTATAGTACTATATTGGTATAAAAATTGGTATACATTATTTGTTTAGAACTCAATATTTTTTTATGTTATTGAATAAATTTTAAAAAGGAACTATTTTTTTTAATATTTAATGATATTTTTTTTAATTTTAAAAATTTAATATTTTGTAATTTTTTTTAATTTTTTTAAATTTTTATAAATTTTTTAAATTATTTATATTTTGATATTTTATTAATTTTTAACACTTTGGGACATATTATGAACTTTAAAAGTATTTTGTTAACTAGTATGGGATATTTTTGTCTTTTTTCCATTTACAGTGCATTTCATGGACTTTTCAAAAAATATAGTAACATTTCATACTTTATTTTTTAGTGGAATCATAATTACCCAAAAATAGTGACATTTCATGAAATTTTTCAAAAAAATATCTTCTATCAAATTGAAGAGGATTTTGATATCTCTTCACCGGCCCATATTATCATCAATCACCTCATAGGAAAAGGGAAAAAAAAAAGAATAGTAGCCCCTTGATTCAAAAATCATTATAAAAACCAGCACTTGGTGTTGCATGGAATGATCTTTCTATTGTTAATTTTCTTTCATTTTCTATTTGCATATAGTACAACCTTATTCTTAAAAGTTGAATATATGATCGTCATATATATTTTTAAGTCTTAGTTATTAGCGCTGTAGAATTCTGTATAATATATATGCCTATATCAACTTTCGGATTAGCTACTCCTTAAAAGTAATTTCACGAAATATCATTATCTTTTCCCATTTCATGAAATTCTTTAAAAATGGAAAGTATATATATATACACTTAGAAATTCATGGCATGCCAATATGACCACGGACAAGAATTAAAAACTTAGAATTTAAAAAATTAAAATTAACATAAATCTCGGCAATTATTTATAGCTCTAAAAAATTTAAATTGTTTATCAATAACCATAAATAGAATTAATTTTTTTTTGAAAGACTTAGTACTTCACAAAATTAATATTGGTAGAAAAAATCAATAAAATTTAAAAACAAATAATTTAATAATTCAAAAAGTAGAAAGAATATTTTTTAAAAAGTATTAAAGTATTCATAAATATGATTATTAATTTAATGACCCTTAATAAAATATATAAACTAACATAATGAATTCAGGACTCATCGCATTGACATCCATTTTGCTTGTTCAGACTAATGATTTTAGACTTCAATAGTAGCGTACGCATCATCATGATTCAGATCGATAGAACATCTGATCCCATGTTATGAAACGAGTGGTATAATAAAAGCTACAAATGATTGGTCAATCATCCATCTGTTATTTACTTCCTCCATTAATTAATATGTGTTATTTTTAAGATGGGATTTTTATTTAAACTATATGTTATTCTAGTTTTTGATATATTTTTTTATATTTAATTTTACTATTCAACACAAATATATTAATATCTAAATAGAAAAGTTAATAATAAGATATATCTTATGCAATGTTAGATATTATTAATGAGAAATAATAATTATAATGATCATAGTCATCATGACATCGATACTTTGGTGGTTCGCATCCCTTATTAAAAAATGATATTATAAATAACAATATCTTCCGTATACATTACTTTAATTTTACTATTCAATTCAACGGATTATATTCTAATATTTACTACCATTTCGTAATTCTGATACAAGCATATAATAAACTTGCCTAACTTTACATACAACTAAATCAGATACGAAGAAAACACTCGATTTAAAAGCATCAAGCCATCTTGATCGATCACCTCATGGACTATTGAAAGCGTAATGCTCCTGTAGCCATATTTTAATACAACTGTTGTCAAAAAATATAGTTTAAAGAGTATCCTTTCCTCAATCATTGTTTCATCTTTTAATCATTGCAGACCTTCTTTTAATCATTACAGATGCTCTTGCAATCTAAGGATGAAATTTTCTCTTAAAATCTAAACTGATATTTCAAATATTCCTTATCTTTGCTTAATGAAAGTCTTCTCCCCTTCAAAAAAAAGAGTTCATTCTGTTTTCCTATGACTTTGGGCGGCGATTGCCAACCAACTTGCGTCTCACAAGATCCAATGAGAGTCCGGAAAGAAAGACCAATGTCGGCGTAAGGTGTGTGTTGCCCGATAACTGTATATGCACTCAGAACTATTAACCACTTATAACGGCAAATTCTACCATACACCGGAAGCATAGAGCATCGTGCTTCCGGTGTACATGTGGAGAAAAAAAAGTAACGTGGATACGTGACGTGTATTTGATATAGTTAAAAGATTCTTTTTTGTTTTCAAATTTAAAATTGAATTTTTAATTAGTTAAACCTAGTAATCGTTCAGCAAGATTCTCAGTTTTTAAGAAAATCTAGAAGTTTAAAACAAATATTCTAAAAAATTTAGTAATGGTTAAAGTAAAAGAATCTAAGTTTTAGAGGAAAATCAAGTTTAAAAACAAATACTTTTGAAATATTTTATCTTCAAAACAAATTCTGAAAAATTTCAAACAAATAATTCTAAAAAAAACTAGTAATCGTTAAAGTTAAAAAATCTAAAAATGAAAGTTAAAAAAATAATTCTAAAAAAATTATTATTATTTTGTAAAAAAATCATAGTTTTTAGAGAAAAATTATACTAATATTCTTTTATTATATTTTTCCATAAAACTAGTCAGAAATTTTAATATAAGCAAATTTTATAACAACATAAGAAAATTTTGAACAAATGGTTTAAAATTGAACAATGGCTTAAATGTTGAACAAATGCTTAAAATGTTGAACAAATGGTTTAAAATGTTAACAAAGGTTTAAAATGTTGAACAACGTGTATTGCTAATAAGAACATGTAATTGATGTTTCAAAATGACGAAAAATAATTTGAAAGAATCTAAGTTTTAGAGGAAATCTTGAAGTTTAAAACATAATTCTGAAAATTTTATCTTCAAAAACATTCTGAAAAATTCCAAACAAATAATTCTAAAAAATTTAGTAAGTGTTAAAGTTTAAAAATCTCGGTTTTAGAGGAAAATCTAATAGTTTAAACAAATATTTCTAAAAAAATTATTCTGTTAAAGTTAAAAAAAAATCTCGGTTTTAGAGAAAAATATATTAATATTCTTTTATTATATAATTTTCCATAAAACTAGTCAGAAATTTTAATATAAGCAAATTCTATAAACAACAGATAAATTTGAACAAATGGTTTAAAATATTGAACAAATGGCTTAAATGTTGAAACAAATGGCTTAAAATGTTGAACAAATGGTTTAAAATGTTGAACAAATGGTTTAAATGTTGAACAACGTGTATTGCTAATAAGAACATGTAATTGATGTTTCAAAAGATGAAAAAATAATTTGAAAGAATCTAAGTTTAGAGGAAAATCTTGAGTTTAAAACATATAATTCTGAAAAATTTTTATCTTCAAAAAACATTCTGAAAAATTCCAAACAAATAATTCTAAAAATTTAGTAAGTGTTTAAAGTTTAAAAATCTCGGTTTTAGAGGAAATCTAATAGTTTTAAAACAAATATTTCTAAAAAATTTATTAACCGTTAAAGTTAAAAAATCTCGGTTTTAGAGAAAAATTATATTAATATTCTTTTATTATAATTTTCCATAAAAACTAGTTTGAAATTTTAATATGAGCATTATAAACAACCAAAATATGGTTAAACTATTGAACAAATGGCTTAAAATGTTGAACAAATGGTTTAAAATGTTGAATAAATGCTTTAAAATGTTGAACAAATGCTTTAAAATTTGAACAACATGTATTGCTAATAAGAACATGTAATTGTTGTTTCAAAATGAGAAAAATAATTTTGAAGCAAATTTAGTAAGAACATGAAATAATTTGAACAAATGGTTTAAAATGTTGAACAAATGGTTTAAAATGTTGAACAATGGTTTGAAATGTGAACAACGTGTATTGCTAATAAGAATATGTAATTGATGTTTCAAAATGGAGAAAAATAATTTGAGCAAATTTTAGTAAGAACATGAAATAATTTTGAACAAATGGTTTAAAATGTTGAACAACGTGCATTGCTAATATGAATGCAATTGATGTTCAGAAAATGACAAAAGAAATATAAAAGGTATAATTATATTGACATTATTTTACGATAAATTTTTGGATGAACAACTAATCACATTGTGAACAAGTTGTAAAAATAATTGAACATATGGTTCAAAAAGATTGAACAACTAATTTTATATTTTGAATATAAACTTTCACTTAAAAATGGAACAATATGAACTAACTTTTGAACAATGTGTGTTAAAACTTGAACAAGTAGTACATAGTATCTGAACACATACTTGAAAGTTTTTAAAATGGTAATCCAAGTTTAAAACACAAATGTACTAACATTTTTTCTCACCGGCGGTCAATTGGTTGAAGATGAAGTAATGTTAGAAAATAAAATCTATCGTGTACTTGTAAAAAATGAAGAGATCGATGGTTATATAGCTTACATGTGGTTACGACATTGAGAAGTTTCCATGATTCTTCATCATTCAATTCGTCGATTATCATCGATGCTGTAGCGAAAATTTTTGGACTAATTTGAGTTTAATTGAACTGACAGAGAGTAGAGTAGAAAAAAAAGAGAAGAAGAACATTGATAATTGTGACAAGAACGAGGAGAAAAAAAAGAGAGAAGAAGAACGATAATAATTGCAACAAGAACAAGAGAAAAAAGAAAGAGAAGAAGATCGATGATTTGCGACATGAACGTGTTTGTATAAGAGAGATGAATCTTTTAAAACCGTAAATTGTTGAAATAATTTTAATTAGTACAAGAAGTTAAATGATTTTTTGTATAATTCTAAAGAAGAAAATATGAAAATAAAAACTGTCACAAATAGAAAATACACACATCACGACTGGAAGCACGATGCTATGTGCTTCGGTTGTACATTAGACTCTTTGCTTATAAACCGAAATTCCTAAAATAACTGAAATAACCAACTTCAGAAAATCACTGAAATAACCGAACTTCCTAAAATAACCGAAAAAATCAAATGTTATGAATTAACCAAAAATAATTAAAACGTAATGTAACACCTCAACCACTAATTTACATTAACGGTAATTAACGACGCCCAATAATAGAAATCACAGCGGAAAAATAATAAAAAACTTCCGAGTGTTACCGTCGTTTCACCCACGTGACTAACTAGGCCTTACCAATTCCAACGTAACGGTCTGACTACTGAATACACACCGAATAACTTCAATGTCCAAAATGATAACATACCGAGTTTCTAATTTTTGGAACATACGTAAGTTTAAGATGGAAGTTTCCATGTACAAAAATGGGTATAACCTATCTAAGGTATAGTAAAAAATAAAAGTATACCCTGTACTCTAAATCTACCCCCGCCTACTCTCGGTCGGGTCTCCTCAGCATCCGGTACCTGAAATGGGGGTGCCCGAAGGCTCATCAACAATGCTGGTATGAAACGTGCAGCCCGTGAAATACCCCAAACCTTAGTATGTTGGTTAAACATTAAAACATGGTATATTAAGACTAAAAAGAGTCTTAGAAACCTTAGTAAACGAATTTAACAAAAAGGAAAAAACAAATGTGCTTTAAAGTCAATAAGACTAAAATGTGCTCTAAGCTTGGGATAAACTTGAGTAAGGCCTAATGAGCTTACCAAGACTTCATTAATATACTAATGAACATATTAACCAATTACCAAAGAAAACCAAGCTTGAAACAAGTTAAACTCAAAATGTGCTTTAAGAAGTCTTAAAGCACGTTTTTGAAAAATTGTCTTGTAAATGAGTTTGAATGGCTAATGTCCATCATTACTCTTAAATATATATGTGTACTATATAGTATCACATTTGGGTGGCTATATTAGTGGGAAATCAAAAATTTCACTTCTATGTGCCTTGTATAGGTGAATAGTACTTTTTATAAGCTATTTTGTAACATATGTTGTATTAATTAAATTGACAAACAAGACTAAAACACCCCCACACTAATAAGGGGCCGGTTTTTTATAAGGGTGTGACTCACCACTCTCTTATTAAGGTATTAAGTAAGTAAAGATAAGTAAATAAGCTACCTTTTACTTTATAAGTATAAATATCTCTTAAAGCAAATTCTATCTTCATTCTCTCATTTCCCTTCCTTGCTCACACGGTTTCCCCACTCATCTTCTCCCTTCTTCATTGTTCTCTCACGATAAACTACTACCACCATTAAAATACAAGCTTTGACCACTTGCTAAATCTAGCTCACTTGTCCAAATCAAAAACAAATACCACCAATCTCTTCCTCTCTCATCAGCTCTTCATTCTATCTTCTCAAACTCCTAGAGCTCCATTTCGGTGCCAAGGTGTTCCACCATTGAAGGAGCTTGAGCTTGGATTTCTACATATTATTACTCTCCTTTACTTCTAGGTAAGGAATCTCAAACAAAAATCAAGTTTCCTCCTTGTTTTTGCCATGTCCGAAATACACATTGATATAGCTCATTGTGTGACTTTGTTCTAGCTTCATTTCAACTCTTCATGGACTAGGTGGAGCCCTCTCTTGTTGTATATCCAAACTCTCTTCAAAGAACAGGTAAAACAACTACATTAATGTTTTGAAACAATGTCAAATTAGGGTTTACAATGAGATGAAGCCTATAGCTTGAATACTCATTATTGAGTTGGTATATTGTTTAGAACTTGTCAAGGAATCAAGTACTCTATTGGTTTTCTAAAGGAAACAAGAAAGGAGTTATCTTGCAAAGAGGTAAATCTACTAACCTAATGCTATTTTAATGCCTTAGGAGAAATGAGCTTATAAGCTTATTAAAACTATCTAAAGAGCAAATGGTGAATGACTTAGTAAAGTGTTCTTAATAGACTAGTAAGGGCATATGTGTATGTTGAGTGTATTTGCAGGTTAAAAGCATATATATTGTGGAAATTCAGTGTTTATGATTTAAGCACTTTAAGGGCCTAAGAGCCATGCATTTTAAGGGCCTAAGTGCCATGCAAACTATATTGTGCACTATGTTGTATGTGGTGTAAATTTGGTGAAATTATGTATGTGAGTGTTCTTGATGATTTTAGATGATCTTGTGTGTTTTAAAGGAGAAGGTAAAGTGTTTGGGCTTATAATGTTCTAAGGGAAACCCATGTCAAAATTTAGGTAAGAAGCAAGTTTTAAGTGTTTACATAAGATTTGGTGGTTAGAAAGTGTAGGAGATGAATAGAAGTTTATGATGTTCTTAAGGAATTTTGATGAACTAGGAACATTTTAGAGTGTAATAGGACTTAGGCATGATTTTGAGATTTAAGTAGTACCAAAGTCACTTGGGACTTAGGTAAATACCTAGGCAAACTTTGGTAAAATAAGGAGGAGTGTACACTAGGAAAGAGTTTCAAGAAGGAGATAAGGAATTAGGGTGAGAGATGATGCTTGGGAGATGATGTTAAGTTAAGGAGAAAGCATTTTGGGATAGTAGTTACCATAGGTGAGAAACACCATCTAGGAAACCTAGTATGAAATAACATAAGTGTTAAGGAATGTGTACAAGGAAATAAGTAAAGGCTTAAGGAGATAAAAATGAGTTTCATGGATGTTGTATGTGGATGTAAGGTTACCAAATGTTGTTAGGAAGCATTAAGAGCCTTAGGAGAAGTTTGGTGAAGAATTGGAAAGTTTGGGTAAGTTTGAAGGCGACCGACCCAGGGGCCGACCCAGTTTGTGGGTCGGTCGAGCCTCTGTAAAATGTTAGGAAAATGTTCGCACATGGACCGACCCAGAATGGTGGGTCGGACATGGGTCGGTCAAGGTAAGGTTCTTCAGACCCGAAGACCACTGGGAGGGTCCGACCCAGTTGTGGGTCGGACGGTGGGTCGGTCGGACCAAAACATGTAAAAAAAAAAAACAGAAAAGAATGTGACTTATGTAGTTAACCCTAGGGTATTTAATGAAGGTAACCTAGGGTAAGATAGGCATTAAAGCATGTCATACAAGCATGTTGAATATATAGTAAGTGTGAAGTTAAATAATTAATTAACCGACCTTACTAATGTGTATAGGATTCTCTCAGGTGGGAACGAAACAAGGCAAGGACCAAGGTATGGTTTTCTTGCAGTCTGTTGCCTAACGGTTTACACCGGCTTGGGTGTTGTTTGTTTTCTGAGTGTTTACAAACCTTATAGACTAAGGCATGAAAAGAGTTTACAGCTGTTATACTATTATGTTGTGTTATTATGACTCCTTTCCCCTTGGTGTGTCTAACAAGACCTGAATGTTGCTTGTATGTGACTTGACAAATGTTGTGTGTTTACTACAACAGTGCTAATCGGGGGGAGTGAGAGAGGGTCCGGTAAGTTCCGGCCACGCGTGTGATGGATGGGGGTCGTTATCATATCCAGTTCGGCTCCCTAGGTGTATGTTTAGGTGGTATTCCAATTTGGTTTCAACCTTCCCTTAGCTTATCCAAAGCTAGTTTACTGACTCACGTCGGGCCATAGGGGCATACTGTGTTGTTTGGTGTGCTTGGGATCACTATATCCGACACGCCTTGGGTTTAAGTCAACCGTTCAAATAACAGGATGGTGATGAGGTAATTAACGAGCTTGGGTGAGTTTGGCAACAATCTCTATGCTCATGGTATGTACTAACTGTGGTGGAAGGATCTTAATGTGAACCGTTCTTGTGGTGGTATGTATTGATGATGTGACGCTATGCAATTTCCCTTGCTATGCTATGGTATATGTGTATATATATGTTGGTTGTTCTAAAATGAATGCCATGTAATTATGACAATTGGTTGCGCGTATCCCGTTAGTCGATGGGCTGCGCGTTAGCCATACCAGCAAAGGTGCTGACCCCCTCGGGGGCCCCATATTTTATTTATTGCAGGATGAGGATCGAAGAGGCAGAGTGGCTCTAGGTCCTAGGTGGTAGATATACTTTTGGATAAGTAGGTTTTGAGCCCGGGATGCGCCTGTGCTCCCGAGGCACATGTTGATACCTTGTTATACAGTTATGGATGATTATGGTTTGGATATGGTTTGTAAATTAAATACTCGGTATTGGTTGGTTATGTTTATATATGGATGTTAGTTACTATGCTCGGGAGTCTGATCATCAGACCGATACACCTGTATTTATTCTGCCTAGTTAACCACGTGGGTGGTTAACGGCGTTGTAACACCAAAGCGATAGTTATTATTTGGTTGGTTTTTTTCCGCTGCGACTTCGGTAGATGATAGGAGCGTTGTAGGGGTGTTACAAAAAGTGGTATCAGAGCGAAGTATCGCTCTGATGACTAGAATACCGAGCTTAGGAATATACCGAGTTAGGAAACCTAACTACAAATACCTAAGTGAACATGTTTGGAAAGGTTAACCACTAACTAAGTGTGGAGGTACCTTATTATCGGGAAGCGTTACAAACGATGGACCGATAAGTGTGCAGGCATAATGCTAATGAGATGTTCATATAAATACAGATGGCAGGTAGACCACGAGGTAGGCCGCGGGCGCGGTACTGGAGATTTGGGTAACCAGGGCGATGATACTACGGCCCAGACTATGGCTGAGGCAGTTTGCAGCCGCCGTAGCCCAGTTGGTACCCGATCTAGTTGCTGCTATTCAGCAAGGGCAACAGCCCGGAGTTCAGCCACCACCACCACCGCCACGTGAGACCAATTGGGTCAAGGCGTTGGCTGATCTTAGGCCGCCATCATTCAGTGGGGAGACCGATCCCCGTAAGCTCGAGGCATACATCTCCGAGATGGAGACCGCCTTCGAAACCCTAGCACCACCTGAGCAGATCAAGGTGCGACTTGCTGCTTATTACTTAAAGGGCTCGGCAAAACTGGTGGAAGCTTGTGCGCGAGGGAAGGGTTGCTGACCCGACTTTTCAGTGGAGGGAGTACACGGCTCTGCTGCGAGCCAAATACTACCCCATACATGTGCAAGAGGCCAAGCGCCTGGAGTTGGACAACCTGAGGCAAGGGGATAAGATGACGGTAGATGAGTACTACTCAGCCTTCATCGGACTATCCACCTGCTACCGGATCTGGGTTACTCAGACCGGATCCTTGTGAACCGTTTCTACAACGGATTGAACTATCGCCTACGCTACGGCATGGGGCCTACTGGATATACCACCTTGCAGGTAAAGGAATTACAGTGTAATGTGAATAAGTGTGTACGGTGTGTTATTGTGATGTGAGCTTATTTGGCGGGGCATAACTGACACCCTAAATATAGGAGTGCTATCATGCCGCTGCTATTGTGGAGATCACCGTCCGTCTGAGGGACGAGGAGAGAACGCTTAAGCGCAAGGCTCAGAACGAGGGCCAAGGCACGCAAGGGCAGTGGGGAGGGAAGAAGAAGAAGTCATATCCCAGTCCCAGAAAGGACAGCAACAAGGTGACAAGGGCCAGGCCCAGACCACCACTGCTGATGCCTCTGCAGCTCACCTATGCGTATGCGGCCAAGCCCCTACGTTCTTACCCACCTAAGGCTGGCACGGGTTCTAGATCGGAGCGCCACTTCTACTGTAAGTGGTGCAATGGAGACCACCCCGGCAAAGACTGCAAGGGGAATGATGTGAGGTGCCGCCACTGCCAGAAGAGGGGCACCGTGAGTTTGAGTGTTGGAACGCCCCAACAGCAGGAACTACAAGCCCAAGGGCATGGAAGGGTAAGGCCACTGCGACCACCGATGGCCAGAAGACGGCGAACCAGCCACCCCCAGATCAGAGGTACACAGAGTCCCAGAAAGGGAAGGGGTCGGGGTCCAACAAGGCCACCCTGAATGTGGTGGACCGGTCTGAGGCACCAGATCCTCTTCGAGACCAGGTACCCCTCTGATAAATGAAAAAGTGATTGCTACCGCATTTCATGCATGAGTGTTAGCAAGTCTAAGGGTATAAACATATAAGTAAAGAGTTGAACATAATGTGGAAAACACCTAAATTAGGCAATTTGAAACTTAGGAACCTTCAATATCTGTTATCCAATCCCACCCGCACCAAACCCTGAAGAACCGCCATCAACATCACCGACTTTCCATTGGAGCAATGTCAGGTTATCCAGCCAGGTATGATACTCTTAAATGGATACCTGACACCGGAAGCACAAATCCACATCATCAGACGATGCGACGAACTTGGAGCAAAACCAGGAGGGTTCTACACACCCGAATACCCGAACGGAGCAAGGATGCAATTGAAGATGATGTGCATGGGTAAGGACTGGAACCCTTATACCAAGTCATATCAAGAAGTTCGAGCTGAAGAGGAGCAACAGTAGCAAGCTACCAGAGGAGTTCCAGCGGTTGTTAACCACGCCGTGGGAATTGCTCAGCAAGTTGAACGGAATCAATTCCAAGTGTAAAGGCAGATCTATGCATTGTAAACTTCTACCAAAAGGTGGACGTTTGGTATGCACCAGACAAGGACGAGTCGCCCGAGTCTCTAAGTAAGGGACCCGTGGTGTCTTGGTCCATTGTGATACCTGTGTTTGTGTATGGCGAGCAGAAGCGTGCTGATCTCGCAAAGAAGCTACTTTTGAAATCGGGGGATGTTTAATCATGGGTGGGCAATCAAGGATGCTATACCATGGCATCAGAAAGATCAAACTGAATACCGCACCGTCGGCAGTGATCAATGCACACACATGAAACCTGGACGTTTAAATTTGACTTTCAGGCAGTTTTGAGCCTTGTGTAATCATGTAATGTATTAAGCCAGTGGTTTGACAAAGGAGCTATCTAGCAATGTCTACATGTAACCAATTTATGGTGTAAAGACTGTGTCAATGAATAAAGGAATGTTGTTTTGGAGTGTATCAACGTGTTTTTACCCAATACTTATTAGTTTGCCAATGAATTAGGCTGTGCACTCGGAACGGGAGGTATACTGAGTGTCTGCAATAAGGCAGAAGCCGGCAAGAGCGGCACAATCCTCACCGGTACCTTTCCAGTGAATGGCGTGGATGCATCGATCTTGTTCGACTCTGGAGCCTCACACACATTCATTTCGCTATCATTTGCGAAGAGGCTGGGGTTAGACGGTGAAGAGATGCCAGACTTCGTGGTTACTCTCCCGTCGAAAGAGCAGATCAGATGTACCCGCTACTACCGAGATGCTATTGTTCGAATCATGGATGAGGAGTTTCCGATCGACTTGATAGAGTTCGACGGACTGGGTTTTGATGTGATTGTCGGGATGAACTGGTTGGAGCGGTACAAGGGCAGAATCCTATGTGCCGAGCATCGACTGCTTCTTAGGAGTCCATCTGGGTTACTATATCTTACCGCCAGAGGCCCAGGGAGCCTTCGACACAGATCATCACCGCCATGGCCATGTACCGTGAGTTGCGACGGGGAAGATGTATACCTCTGCTATGTCCAGGACATAGAGAGAGACCCTGAGTTTAGCCCAGATGTGCCGGTAGTGTCGGAGTTTCCTGATGTATTTCCTAAGGAACTGCCGGGCATGCCGCCAGCACGAGAGGTTGAGTTCGAGATTGACCTGATTCCGGGCACCGGACCCATTGCGAAAGCGCCTTACCGTATGGCTCCAGCTGAGATGACAGAGCTCAAGGAGCAGCTGCGAGACCTACTCGACAAGGGCTTTATCCGCCCTAGTGTGTCACCATGGGGAGCGCCGGTCCTCTTCGTGAAGAAGAAGGACGGTAGCCTCCGCCTATGTATTGATTATCGGGAGCTGAATGCTGTTACGGTGAAGAACCGTTACCCCTTACCACGCATCGACGATCTATTTGATCAGCTTAGGGGAGCATCAGTATTCTCCAAGATAGACCTACGTTCCGGATATCACCAGATTGCCATCCGTGACAGTGACATCGAAAAGACAGCTTTCAGAACTAGGTATGGGCACTATGAGTTCACCGTTATGCCGTTTGGCTTATCAAATGCACCAGCAAAGTTCATGGACTTAATGAACCGTTTGTTCCAAGATCAGTTGGACAAATCAGTGGTAGTCTTCATCGATGACATACTTGTATATTCGAAATCGAAAGGTGAGCATGAAAGCCACCTGAGGGATGTGTTGCAGACGTTGAGAAAGAATCAGCTGTATGCTAAATTTTCTAAATGTGAATTTTGGTTGAACCAAGTATCATTCCTTGGACATGTAATTTCTGAGGCCGGGATCGCTGTAGATCCGGCGAAAATAGATGCAGTGCGCACCTGGCCTAGGCCGAAGACAGTTACCGACATCAGGAGCTTCCTCGGTCTGGCAGGTTACTATAGGAGATTTGTGAGGGACTTCTCCAGTGTCTCGAAGCCGATGACTTCCTTGATGAAGAAGGATGCACCATTCGAGTGACAGTCGACTGCGAGAGAGCTTTCACGAGTCTCAAGGATGCTCTGACATCTGCACCGGTTCTGACGTTACCAGACGGTCCAGATGGTTTTGAGGTCTATTGCGACGCATCAGGCAGGGGTATGGGTTGTGTGTTGATGCAACACGGGAAGGTCGTGGCTTACGCCTCCCGACAGCTGAAGAAGCATGAGGAGACTACCCTACCCACGACTTAGAATTGGGGGCCATTGTCTTCGCACTGAAGATATGGCGACATCACTTGTATGGGGTAATGTGACGATTTATTCTGACCACAAGAGCTTGAAATACCTGTTCACTCAGAAAGAGTTGAACATGAGGCAGAGAAGGTGGGTTGAATTCTTGAATGATTATGATATCGATTTACAGTATAAGGAGGGTAAGGCAAATGTGGTAGCTGACGCATTGAGTCGCCGAGCACACTCTCTCCATTCGCTAGTCTCTCATACTGGCTTGGTTGAAGAGGTGCGGAGTGCTCAGATGACGGATCAGTACATGTTGGAGGTTAGACAGAAGCTTATTGATGGCACATTCGAGGGGCAGAAGTATGACTTCAGACTCCACGATGATGACCTGATTAGGCTCAATGGCAGATTGTGTATACCCAGGGGTAGCGCTGAGCTGAAGGAGCGCATATTGAGTGAATCCCATTGTTCTACTACTTCGATTCACCCCGGAGCTTCAAAGATGTATAAAGGTATGAAAAGATACTTCTGGTGGGCTGGAATGAAAAGGGAAGTAAATGACTATGTGTTGAGGTGTCTCACTTGTCAGAAAGTCAAGTTTGAGCACCGACGGCCTGGTGGTATGGTGCAGCCAATGCCAGTGCCGGAGTGGAAGTTCCATGACATATCTATGGACTTCGTAGTAGGGCTTCCGCCTACAAGGGGAGGTCTGAATATGATTTGGGTGGTAGTTGACCGACTGACCAAGGTGTCTCGATTCATTCCGATGAAGGACACCTGGAAAGTGGCAAAGTTGGCAGAATTATTCGATAAAGAGATTGTAAGACATCATGGTGTACCAAAGACGATAGTATCTGACAGAGATACCAGATTCCTATCCAGATATTGGAAGTCTACACGAGAGGCACTTGGTACTGAACTGAAATTGAGCACGGCGTTTCACCCCAGACCGATGGTCAGAGTGAGCGCACTATACAGACACTTGAGGATATGCTACGTGCATGTGCACTTGATTTTCAGACCAGCTGGATTGATAAGTTACATCTGATCGAGTTTAGCTACAACAACAGTTATCATGCATCGATCAAGATGTCTCCCTTCCAGGCATTGTACGGTAGACCATGCCGCACGCCATTATGCTGGGATGAGTCGAGTGAGACGGTCATTATAGGACCAGAGTATCTTGAGCAAGTTCAGGCAGAAGTTCGCCAGATCAGGGCTAATATGAAAGCAGCTCAGGATAGACAAAAGTCGTACGCAGATGTGCGCCGACGTGACCTGGAGTTCGCCGTGGGCGATCAGGTATTTTTGAGAGTATCCCCCATGAAGGGGGAGTATTCCGTTTGGTCAGAAGGGCAAGTTGAGCCCGAAATATGTAGGTCCTTATGTTTGTGACGGAGCGGATCGGCCCGGTAGCTTATAGACTTGATTTACCGCCGAGCTGGGCAAGGTACATGATGTATTTCATGTGTCCCAGTTGAAGAAGTATATGTCTCATCCGTCTCATGTGCTTCAGCCTGAAAGGCTAACTTAGAGCCGACCATGCGATCAGTGGAGACTCCGGTACGGATTCTGGATACTAAGACTCGAGACACTCGCCATAAGTCCGTGAGACTGGTGAAGGTCCTCTGGTCTAACCAGGACGTTGAGGAGGCCACTTGGGAGCTGGAAGAAAAGATGAAGGCGAAGCACCCGTCATTGTTGCTTCTTAGTGTTTATATGTATAGGGTACGGGGCGTACCCCTTTTAAGGGGGGTAGAGCCGTTTCGGTTATGGTTGTGTACGACATGTATAAGTATACATTGTCTGTGTATTTTGTGTCTGAATGGTATATATGGTTGGACCTCGAGTCCGTTATGGTGTAAGAATGACGGTAAGGTTGGTAATGATGGTTGGAAGTATTGTTTTTATAAATGTTCCCCGTTTTGTTCTAATAGTAAGATATGTGGGAAGTATGAACTTTGGGGACAAAGTTCTTTTAAGGGGGTAGATTGAAATACCCCAAACCTTAGTATGTTGGTTAAACATTAAAACATGGTATATTAAGACTAAAAAGAGTCTTAGAAACCTTAGTAAACAAATTTAAACAAAAGGAAACACAAATGTGCTTTAAAGTCAATAAGAGCTAAAATGTGCTCTAAGCTTGGGATAAACTTGAGTAAGGCCTAATGAGCTTACCAAGACTTCATTTATATACTAATGAACACATTAAACCAATTACCAAAGAAAACCAAGCTTGAAACAAGTTAAAACTCAAAATGTGCTTTAAGAAGTCTTAAAGCACGTTTTTGAAAAATTGTCTTGTAAATGAGTTTTGAATGGCTAAATGTCCATCATCTCTTAAATATATATGTGTACTATATAGTATCACATTTGGGTGGCTATATTAGTGGGAAATCAAAAATTTCACTTCTATGTGCCTTGTATAGGTGAATAGTACTTTTTATAAGCTATTTTGTAACATATGTGGTATAAGTAATTAAATTGACAAACAAAGACTAAAACACCCCCACACTAATATAAGGGGCCGGTTTTTATAAGGTTGTGACTCACCACTCTCTTATTAATGTATTAAGTAAGTAAAGATAAGTAAGTAAGCTACCTTTTTACTTTATAAGTATAAATATCTCTTAAAGCAAATTCTATCTTCATTCTCTCATTTCCCTTCCTTGCTCACACGGTTTCCCACTCATCTTCTCCCTTCTTCATTGTTCTCTCACGATAAACCACTACCACCATTAAAATACAAGCTTTGACCACTTGCTAAATCTAGCTCACTTGTCCAAATCAAAAACAAATACCACCAATCTCTTCCTCTCATCAAGCTCTTCATTCTTATCTTCTCAAAACTCCTAGAGCTCCATTTCGGTGCCAAGGTGTTCCACCATTGAAGGAGCTTGAGCTTGGATTTCTACATATTATTACTCTCCTTTACTTCTAGGTAAGGAATCTCAAACAAAAATCAAGTTTCCTCCTTGTTTTTGCCATGTCCGAAAATACACATTGATATAGCATTTGTGTGACTTTGTTCTAGCTTCATTTCAACTCTTCATGGACTAGGTGGAGCCCTCTCTTGTTGTATATCCAAACTCTCTTCAAAGAACAAGGTAAAACAACTACATTAATGTTTTGAAACAATGTCAAATTAGGGTTACAATGAGTGAAGCCTATAGCTTGAATACTCATTATTGAGTTGGTATATTGTTTAGAACTTGTCAAGGAATCAAGTACTCTATTGGTTTTCTAAAGGAAACAAGAAAGGAGTTATCTTGCAAAAGAGGTAAATCTACTAACCTAATGCTATTTTAATGCCTTAGGAGAAATGAGCTTATAATGCTTATTAAAACTATCTAAAGAGCCAATGGGAATGACTTAGTGAAGTGTTCTTAAGAGACTAGTAAAGGGCATATGTGCATGTTGAGTGTATTGCAGGTTAAGGCTATATATTGTGGAAATTCAGTGTCTATGATTTAAGCACTTTAAGGGCCTAAGAGCCATGCATTTTAAGGGCCTAAGTGCCATGCAAACTATATTGTGCACTATGTTGTAATGTGGTTGTAAATTGGTGAAATTATGTATGTGAGTGTTCTTGATGATTTTAGATGATCTTGTGTGTTTAAAGGAGAAGGTAAAGTGTTTGGGCTTAGTAATGTTCTAAGGGAACCCATGTCAAAATTTAGGTAAGAAGCAAGAAGTTTAAGTGTTTACATAAGATTTGGCGAGTTAGAAAGTGTAGGAGATGAATAAGAAGTTTATGATGTTCTTAAGGAATTTTGATGAACTAGGAAACATTTTAGAGTGTAATAAGGACTTAGGCATGATTTTGAGATTTAAGTAAGTACCAAAGTCACTTGGGACTTAGGTAAATACCTAGGCAAACTTTGGTAAAATAAGGAGAAGTGTACACTAGGAAAAGAGTTTCAAGAAGGAGATAAGGAATTAGTGTGAGAGATGATGCTTGGGAGATGATGTTAAGTTAAGGAGAAAGCATTTTGGGATAGTAGTTACCATAGGTGAGAAACACCATCTAGGAAACCTAGTATGAAATAACATAAGTGTTAAGGAATTTTTACAAGGAAATAAGTAAAAGCTTAAGGAGATAGAAAATGAGTTTCATGGATGTTGTATGTGGATGTAAGGTTACCAAATGTTGTTAGGAAGCATTAAGAGGCCTTAGGAGAAGTTTGGTGAAGAATTGGAAAGTTTGGGTAAGTTTAGAAGGCGACCGACCCAGGGGCCGACCCAGTTTGTGGGTCGGTCGAGCCTCTGTAAAATGTTAGGAAATGTTCGGTGACGGTCCGACCCAAAGGGTGGGTCGGACATGGGTCGGTCGAGCCTCTGTAAAATGTTAGGAAAATGTTCGCACATGGACCGACCCAGAATGGTGGGTCGGACATGGGTCGGTCAAGGTAAGGTTCTTCAGACCCGAAGACCACTGGGAGGGTCCGACCCAGTTGTGGGTCGGACGGTGGGTCGGTCGGACCAAAACTTGTAAAAAAAAAAAACAGAAAAAGAATGTGACTTATGTAGTTAACCCTAGGGTATTTAATGAAGGTAACCTAGGGTAAGATAGGCATTAAAGCATGTCATACAAGCATGTTGAATATATAGTAAGTGTGAAGTTAAATAATTAATTAACCGACCTTACTAATGTGTATAGGATTCTCTCAAGGTGGGAACGAAACAAGGCAAGGACCAAGGTATGGTTTTCTTGCAGTCTGTTGCCTAACGGTTTACACCGGCTTGGGTGTTGTTTGTTTTCTGAGTGTTTACAACCTTATAAGATTAAGGCATGAAAAGAGTTTACAGCTGTTATATCTTATGATGTTGTGTTATTATGACTCCTTTCCCCTTGGTGTGTCTAACAAGACCTGAATGTTGCTTGTATGTGACTTGACAAATGTTGTGTGTTTACTAACAAGTGCTAATCGGGGGGAGTGAGGAGTCCGGTAAGTTCCGGCCACGCGGTGTGATGGATGGGGGTCGTTATCATATCCAGTTCGGCTCCCTAGGTGTATGTTTAGGTGGTATTCCAATTTGGTTTCAACCTTCCCTTAGCTTATCCAAAGCTAGTTTACTGACTCACGTCGGGCCATAGGGGCATACTGTGTTGTTGGTGTGCTTGGGATCACTATATCCGACACGCCTTGGGTTTAAGTCAACCGTTCAAATAACAGGATGGTGATGAGGTAATTAACGAGCTTGGGTGAGTTTGGCAACAATCTCTATGCTCATGGTATGTACTAACTGTGGTGGAAGGATCTTAATGTGAACCGTTCTTGTGGTGGATGTATTGATGATGTGACGCTATGCAATTTCCCTTGCTATGCTATGGTATATGTGATATATATGTTGGTTGTTCTAAATGAATGCCATGTAATTATGACAATTGGTTGCGCGTATCCCGTTAGTCGATGGGCTGCGCGTTAGCCATACCAGCAAAGGTGCTGACCCCTCGGGGGCCCCATATTTTATTTATTGCAGGATGAGGATCGAAGAGGCAGAGTGGCTCTAGGTCCTAGGTGGTAGATATACTTTTGGATAAGTAGGTTGTTGAGCCCGGATGCGCCTGTGCTCCCGAGGCGTACATGTTGATACCTTGTTATACAGTTATGGATGATTATGGTTTGGATATGGTTTGTAAATTAAATACTCGGTATTGTCGGTTATGTTTATATATGGATGTTAGTTACTATGCTCGGGAGTCTGATCATCAGACCGATACACATGTATTTATTCTGCCTAGTTAACCACGTGGGTGGTTAACGGCGTTGTAACACCAAAGCGTTTAGTTATTATTTGGTTGGTTATTTCCGCTGCGACTTCGGTAGATGATAGGAGCGTTGTAGGGGTGTTACAAAGTGATACAATTTTTTTAAATAAAATTATTTATTCATTTTTATACATGATTTAAGACAAAACATTGGTTGAATAACAATTTTTAAGATTTATTTACCAATACCATATTCTAATGGTAATATTTCATCTTACAAAAAATATTGTACAAAATTATAATATTTAATTTTATGTACATATTGTAATATTTATGTCAGATTTTTTACTATTAATTACTTATTGTTTTATACTCCCTCCCATTCAAATATCTGTTGTTTTAGAGAAGAGTCTAGACACATTTAGGTTTGATTCATTTCTAAAACGACAGATATTATGAATAGGAGGGAATATGTTATATACAGTAATATAGTTCATTAATAAAATACCATATTATTTCTTTTATAATTTATTACTTATAATTTTTATATAGTTATTAATTAATTAATTATTACTAAAAAATAACAAGACCCTTATAAAATGGGGCCCCGATAAGTGGGGGCCCTGTGCCGTGGCTCCACTGCACACCCTATTAGCCGGCTCTGATGCCAACATGTTATGCTTGGATGCTTGTTGCTATGGTTTTGTTACCTTAAGTGTGTATGATATCCTGATGTATTGTGTGTGTGCTTACTGCTTTATTATAGCATGTAATTGGACTCAATAATATTCGACCAAGTAGTCGTGTAGCCCGGCAACATACGGGCTACACATATTCATACTCAGCATAGTTTTGCTGAGTCCTTTATTTTTACAGGTAATCATCTGGAACGTGATGGAGTGTAGGTGAAGGACTGTCATGGGGGTAGTCCACTCGGGCAAGACTTATGAGTTGATATGTCTAATTTATGAACTGTACCTTGCAAAACTGAATTCGAGATGTAATGTTTCAGTTGTATTGTTTAACCTAGTAGCTATGTTGTATACACTAGGTATTTGGGAATGGTATCTATATTGTACATGAGTTTTTATTGAGGGATGTTTCCAGTCATGCAGACCGTAACTTAGTATTGGTAATGTGGTCTGTCAACCACGTGGGTGGTTGGCATCTGTAGCACCTGGGTAATATTGAGAATCCGCTGCGTAGTTATCTTGTAATATGGCTAGGAGCTTGGTTTTGTACTATTGGATATTTATTCGGGGGTGTTACACTACATCACAATATAGTGCATAAACTTAAATTGCTTGCGCTTAGGCCCTTAAATAACATGGCTCTTAGGCCCTTAAATTGCATAAACCTTAAACACTGAATTTCCCACATTTATATGCCTTTGACCTGCGAATACACACAACATCTCATATGCCTTTAATAAACCCTTGAGAGTATTTTTCTAGCTCATTTACCATTGGCTCCTTAAGTAGTTTAGTAAGCATTCTAAAACTCAATTTTCCTAAGGCACTTTAGGTTAGGTTATTTACCTCTTTTTCTTTCAAACTTATTCCTTGTTTCCTTGAATAGGAAATGAGCAAGGAACTTGATCACTTTCAATCTTCTATCTACACACAAGTAAAGATAATGAGCATTAAGCTTCATGCTTATACTCATTAATAAACCTTAGGTTACATAATGTCTTAAAACACATAAATGAATGTTTTACCTTAGAATTGAATAGAATTGGATTAAGTAGCAAGAGGGACTCCACCTAGTCCATTGAAGATTGGAATGAGCTAAGAATGAGCAAAATAAAACACCATGAAGAAGGTGATTTCGGTCACATATGAAAACAAGAGGAAATGAAGTTTTTCTTTGAGTTTCCTTACCTTGAAGCAAAAGAGAACAACAAGGTGTGAAAAGATGAGCTCAAGCTCCTTCCATGGTGATTCCTCTTGGCACCGAAATGGAGGTTTTGGAGTTTTGAAAAGACAAGATTGTAGAGCTTGACTAAACTAAGAGAATGGTGGTCTTGGAATTATTTTTGGAGCGTGGAGCTAGGAGATATAGACAATCAAAGATGGAGGTGGTATATGGGCTGTAGCAAAACCGTGAATGAAGAAGAGAGGAAGGATGAAGATGGTGGGAATTCAGGAGGGAAATGAAAAGTGAGGTGAGAGGTTACTTTGTTAAGATATTATAAGTAAAAGGTGAATAGTGAATTTACTTACTTTTGCTTTCTTCTTTATTTGCCTAGCTAAGTGTGGTGAGTCACACTTAAAAACCGGACCCCTTGGTCAAATGAGGCACATTGTGGTCTTTGTTGACCATTTAGTTGACTTACATTGACTAATGTCTTAAACTAGCACTATTTGGTTACTATTCACTAAACAAGGCACATAATTGTGAAATTTTTGATTCCCCATTGATTTAGACTTCCTAATGTGATACTAAGTAGTACACATGTTAATTAAAGAGTAATGATGGACATTTAGCCATTCAAAACCCATTTACAAGACAATTTTTCAAAAATGTGCTTTAAGACTCCTTAAAGCACATTTTGTGTTTTAACTTGTTTTCAAGCTTGGTTTTCTTTAGTAATTGATTTATCACGTCCATAACATGTAAATAAGGTATAGGTATGACCTTTAGGTCTTATACAAGGTTACACCAAGTCTAGAGCAGGTATTTGCTTAAATTGAATTTAAGGTGTTTTCTTGTGTTTTGTTTGGTTTAATTGTCCACCAATGTTTCTTAAGGACTTAATTAGCCTTATTAAATCATAATTGAATATTATTTAGTCTTGGTAGGCTCTTTGGGTCCTAACCAAGTTCGTTCCAAGCTTAGAGCACGTTTTTGCTCAAACTGTCTTAGTAGTACTTTACTGTGTTTACTATGGTTTAAATTGTTCACTAATGTTTCTAAGGCACTTTTTAGCCTTAACATACCATGGTTTAACATTTAAAAAACATATAAAGGTTTGGGGTATTTCAAAATGTTAACCTGATATGAGTAGTATATGTGAGAATATAATAATAACATGGTAATCAAAGAGTAAGATATTAAGTTATTAAATTACTGGTTTAAAATATGGCTGTTTTACAAATGAGGTGAAAAAAAAAAAAAAAGAAAAAAACTTTGGGTTTGATTTTGTAATAAGGTGGGTTAAATTAAAATTACAATTCATGTATTTATTAGGACTAAGATATGAAGAATTACATGACATCAGGTTTTATATTTTGGTTAGGAAGTTAAATGTAAAGCATTGGATCAATGGTATGTTTGGGATAGCATGATAATTAAAATGACTAATAAATATATAAAAAAAGAAGTTAATATATATAACGGAGGTTTATGAAGAAATGTGGGTGAGTGATAAATAAAATAACTTAATAAGTTAATCAAAAGAGATTCAAGTGTTAATCGGGTGTTTAAATTCTAAGCTGATGCAAAATTATATATTAATGTAAATTAGTAAGTTGAAAGGTTAACTATCAATTAACAAAGGGATGTGGCGAGAATTTTAACTGAAAAATGAAACCATATGTTAATTAATTTTTTAAATTGTGGTTTTATGGTTAATTAGACTTAGACATAAATTCAAGTCTTACATTGATGGTTTAAGAGTTTGGAAGTTTCAGCAGATCGGTGGAGGTTAGGACGATTGCTTTTGGGTACAGCGTTAGTGAAAATAATTTGGGCTAATCAAGCGTAGAAGATTCTCAGATGAATTGCACTTCAAAATGAAAGCTGTTGGAGATTAATGTGCAATAACGGTTGGTGATGGATTAAAATAATTAAGGAATTAATATGCTAAAAATCATGGTTGACCAAGTTTAGTTGGTGAAGAAATAGTTAGTTAAGATTTTTAAGTTTCAATTACCGTAAACAGATGATGATTTATAAATAATGAATCCTAAAATGCTAACTATAATTCCTGGATTTTTGACTTCATGTGTTTCGATTGTTTGAAGACTAAATGATTTAGGAGATTAATTGATAAATTGGAAAGTTAAATAAGTAAGTACTATAATTGTATATTGGGTCACATGGTTGATATGCATTATATGATATTGGTATCATATATCTGAATATTTGGGTATAGTGCGCTAATAAAGTGGACACTTGAGTAGTTAAATAAACAACTGAAATAGGTGGAAAATTTAGTTATGATACGATTCGAAGAATTAAAGTATTAAGTGGATACAAAGGATTGAAGTATTAAGTGAATGAGTTAGAATGAAGTCTAAGATATAAGGATAAATAAATCACATATATATATATATATATAGTTTAACCAACAAATTAATATGTCCTTTTCTTCATGTCATTGTAATGTTATAGTCAAACAAATATATATATGCAAGTTTCTTTGTTTGAAAAGGAAAAATGAAACAAATCTCGGCTAATGTTCATATATACATATACACTTGTTATTGAAATACCCCGAACTTAAATATAGTGATTAAAATTAACCTAATATGTATTTAAGGGCTTAATGACGCCTAAGTAATATTGGTAAGGAAAAAGAAATCCAAAAGAAATGAAGAAATGCTTAAAAAGCGAAAAACGCTAAATAAGTGTTTAAATAACCATAGGAGGTACGAGACCTCGGTTAGAGTATAATATGGATTATTAAGGCTTAATAAGGCCTAAATAATATATGGGAACAACTCCCGAAGAAAACGGATCCAAATAATGTATTAAAACGCTAATAGAGCTTTAGCGCACGTTTTTCGAGAAAACTCGAGAACGTGACTTTGAGTGGTCAAACGAACCCATAAAAATTATAGATCATTAAATAACTATTATTAAGCATTAATGGAAGCTTAATAACCAATAAAATTAAGGAAACAAGAAAATTCCGGAAAACGGGCCCGGTTAGTGAATAGTACCAAAACCGGGTAAATTAACGAGCGTTTTCTGTAAAAGATGAAAAACGCTCCAACTAGTATACTGTAGGGGGGCGGTTTTATTAAGTCAATAGGCCCTCACACACACTCACATACTAGCTAATTAAATAAGAGGCAAAAAGCAAAAAGTAGAATAAAGTAAAAAGCACTTACACATTCTCTCACCTCACCTTTCTCTATTCTCTCACCTTCCTCCTCTCTTCCCCACCGATTTCTCTCTTCTTCCTCCCAAGGCAGGCGATTTTGAGCTCCCCACAACAACAATGAAAGCCCCTCTTTCTCTCCATGCTCTACCTTCATTTGAACTCCAAATGCAAAAATAATTGCATATTCTTTCTCCCCTCATCATTCTCTACACACTTCCCTCTTTTTAGAATTTCAAAATGAGGAAGTTCATCTCCATGGGTTTTCCCCATTCAAAGAGAAAATAGCATCAATGGGTAGCTTGGAGTCTCCTCTCTCCATTAAGGTAAAAATCTACATGAAAAACTCATGTTTTCTCCATCTTTCTTTGTAACCGATTTCTACCCCTTTGTAATGCCATGTTTTCTCTCTCACTTTTGAGCATCAATTCAACCTTGCAATGGTGGTGGAATCACCTTCTTGAACCAAGGACTAAAACCCCTCTTAAAAGCTCCACAAGGTAAACCCTAGAATTAGTGTTCTAAACATTTCTATGAATTAGCATTAAACTAAGGGTTAGTATGTTAATTACATCCCTTTTGTGTTCATTGGGTGATGGGAATGGAGTTTGGCAACTCCATTCCCCATATGACCGATTTGTGCAAGAGAGAGAGAAGGAGGAGAATTGGAAAAGAAAAGAAGGAATTAAGAGCTTAAGGTAAGGGCTCATTCTTAATGCTAAATTTTAATGCATTAGAGTAATGGGAATGGGTAAACTACTTAAAGAACCCAAAATCTTGTATTAGTATTGAAGTTTATGAAGTTTGAGTATTTATGAGCTAGTATTTGAATTGTAGGCCTTAGAGCCAAATAGATTGTGTATGTGTATTGGTATTGTGGATTGAGGAAGTATTGTTGAAATGATATTGTTTTGAGTGCTGGTAGGACCCTTGAATGGGTGTGGCTAGATTAGGAATGAATTTGATGAAAAAGTATGTATGTGGAGAATTTAGAATTGTAGATAAACTATGGCAAAATTTTGGTAGGAATATGTACATTTATGGATGACTTGGTGAATGGGAGAACCAAGGTGTGTATTGGAGTTGGTAGAGATGTTTAGTAGCTATGGGATGGTGGTTGTTATGAGAAATAAGAAGGTAAAAATATGTAGCAAGAGGTGTTGGAATGTATTGGAGAAACTAGGAGAACTTGTGTGCAAGACCTAGTAGAATGAGTGTTGAACTTGAAGAGGCAAGATAATGCATTGTAGGCCTTGGAAATGGCATTAGGAGAGGAAATTATGTATGGAGGAAGTAGGAACCAAAATCTGTAGCAAAACACAACTAGGAGAAATAATGTAAGTTCTAGAATGCAAATGTAGAAATTATGTGTGTGAATTAGTATGAAAAAGTAAGAAGCTGATAAAGGAATTGAGGATGTTTAGGAGCTTAATTAGGTGCTTAAACATGTAGGATTGAGTGTAGGAATATTTGGGAATTGATTGGGCAAAGAAAGGAATTGAACAGAGCAAGAAAAATGCACAATTTGTAACAGATCTGCTGTGGTCCGGGACTTAGGTCCAGGACCAAGACCCGGACCACCCCATTAAAACAACCCGAGAGAATGCAGACTTAAGGGTCCGGGACTTTACTAGGGTACAAGGACCCGGACCACCCCTTTTATTTGTGCCGAGAGTAGAGTCAAGCATCTGGTCGGGACTTGAGATGGGGACAAGATCCCGGACCATCAAAGAAATTCAGCTGAGACTTTAGACCAGTGTTGGTCCGGGACTAAGGACTCGGACAAGGTCCCGGACCAACACCAAAATTGAATTTTAAGCTTACTAAGTGGTCCTTAAGGAAAGGTAATGAATGGTAATGTTAGTATAAGATAATTAGCACTTAATCAATGATGTTTAGGGGTCATTAAAGGTACAAACAAGTTGGAGAAGTAAGTAAGAAAGTTGAGAGTATAAGAACATTAAGTTAAACCGAAATAACGGGATAACGGGGTAAGTACGGGAGTAGTAAGTATGAATGTATGTATTGTAATGCTTAGTATTAATGGATCCATTTGGCATGTAGCCGGAGGTTCAAGAATAAGACTCGAGGAATGAGAGTGAACCAAAGGAACAAAGGAACACCTGATAAAGTAAATTCCGGTAAAAGGTAAGATTTCTTCATGCTCTGTATCCTAACCTGGTTACCCCGATTTGTGTGCTTATTTGATCACCTAAATAAGATAAAAGCATGAATCGGACTATATTGCACTTACTTGTGCTTGCTTAGGTTGTTCTTGATGTATATTGTCTTGAACACTAGTTTGTATAATTCATGAAATATATGAATGATGATGAAGTGTAATTGTATCTTGTAGTGTACTTGTGTATTGTATTGTATTTTGTATGGATGTGTATATGAGCAATGTATTTGTGTATGTGGCTTGGATGTGTGACTTCTACTAATTCTTAACTACATAACTCCTGACGTAAGTATTGAGTAAATTGGAATGAGTAGAAGTCCGATATAGTTTCGGCAACACGTGAGGATGAGGAGACACAAGAGGTTGGATCCGATTCCTGGTTCTTAAACTTTCCATGGCCCAAACCCCTTAAATGGGTAGCATCCTGGATTAGTGAGCCAAGTAAATCCCGGTGGTGGGACGGTGTAGTCCCCGGGCCGGAGGTCCCGACGACTTAACTCGAGTATGTAGTAAGTAAAGTATTGTATGAGTAATGGTCTTGGCTGGTGTAATTCATTGACCCCGAGTAAAAGAGTAATCTCCACCCGATTAACCCGGGTGGACAAATGGAGCTAACAAGTATTGTGTATTGTGTATGTATTGCGTATGTATTGTATATGTATTGTGTATGCGTATTTCAGGAAAGGTAAGTAAGTATCGGTTGGCTTGTATGGTTTACCTTGTATGTATTGTACTGTGTGTATGCATGTATTCCTTGTGTAGTATTGTAGTATTATGAATGAAGCATGTATGTATGTATTGTAAAATGAATTGCATGTATTCGACCAAGTGGTCGGCGTACCCTCGCTATTACGCGGGGTATGTGGAAGTCATATGCAGCGAAAGGTGAGCCCCTAGGGGCAACGTTTTTAGTGTGCAGGTATCGAAGCGGACATGATCACGGTAAGAGATCAACGGCTACGTTTGACAGCTAGGAGGAAATGTAGAAAGTAGTAATTCGTATAAGGCTTGTAGCCTTGAGGTAGAAGTGTATCAAGGGGTACACCATAAGTGTTGGAAGTATGCAGTTGTGAGGAATGGGTAGATGTAGACTCTTAGTGAGTATGTACAAACTTGGAAGAAGTATTGTATTTGTATTTGGAACTTAGTAAACTCGGTATGTATATTGTATGTATGGTATTGCAATGGAGTATTGTGTTGAATGGGAAGTTGTAGTACCCGGTTGTAACTGTAGTAAGGATTGTATTTGTGTAGCACTCAGATATTCCGGTCCATCAGACCGATGTTGTATGTAGTAGCAGTAAGCCTTGTTAGTCATGTGGGTGGCTAACGGCATTGTATCACCCACCGCTGTGTAAGTATGTAGCTGCTGCGTGAGTAGAGAATTATAAGGAGATTGGATGGTAATTACAGTATTAGCGGTAGGGGTGTTACAAAAAGTGGTATCAGAGCGAAGTATCGCTCTGATGACTTGAAATACCGAGTTAGGAATTAGGAGCTTAGGGCTAAGGGCTGAGTGATAACATTAGAGAGATGCTAGTTAGGAACTCCCGGTGAGTATCGGATACCTACAATATCAGACCCGCCCTCCACAAACCCACTGCATAACTTGGGAAGGAACGCCAGAGATAAGGAAAGTCCTCTCATACTCGGGAAAACCCGATATGACAGTTGTGAAATCACCGTACGGTAAACAAGAACCGACATATAGTAGATGCAAAGGATTGGGAGTCCCGGAGATGGATCCCGGTTGAACAACAGTACCCGCACTTAATGGCGGAGCAGTCGCGAAACCTGGCTAGTCAACCAGCAGCAGGAAAGAAAGCACTAAACGTGCAACAAAGCGGAGAAAGGAGCAGTAATAAAACCGAGACACAAGTCTACGGGACAGTAAAGGCTAAATAGCACCATCAATGGTATACTAGCTGACTATGGACATAGTCGGAAGGGGTTGACTCCAGAACTACAACGCCACAAAGGTTACAATACCTGGCTAACATAGCTCAGATAGCTACAAGAACATTCACAAGATATAATCTGATGCAACTACAACCGTAGTGCCTAAACAAACTAAGGCTCAATGATACGGTAAACCGGTGAGAACGAGCAACAAGGAAAAACATAAGACGAATAAATTGGGATCTCCAAGGATTGGAGAAGTACCCCGGTCAAAGACAGTCATGTCAAGACCAATGAGAAGTTACCCGAGAGATCAAGTATCCCAAACTTAGATCAATAAGATCAAGGGAAGAGTCAACAAGACTATTAAATACAAGTGGAAACCATACCAAGACTGGTATAGGTTTACCCAAAAACCAACAGTTTCACGCACTTGCCGCAGCAAGTGCAGTGAGAACAGGAATATGTAAAGGAACTTTAACACACCACAGGTACATAGTAATGTACCGTAACTGTAATGAAGCGACTACAGGATTACACATCCTAAGAACTGGAAGAATGGAAACCTTGGAAGGCCTAACGGCCTACCGTTGTATTAAGGACATACCAGACAACAAGAAGCTGGGCTTGGTCAAGACCTCGAACATGGCCACGCCATGAGAAACTTCTTTTAACACGAACTACGATTTTAAAACCCAAATTTTTGTTTCAAAACCACAACCTTTCTTTTAAAACCTTGGATTTTAAAACCAAACCAACAAAATTACGGTGAGTATCATAGGATGATACAAGAGGAGTTGACAATAGAATACTTCACTTAGGCGTGTGACGAGCACTATGATTGTACCCAAATACGGGATGTGGGACGACCGCACTCCGAAGGAGCTTGCGGGCCTGACACATAGTTGGGTAAGTGGTAACGTATCAACAAGGTACCCCACGTATGTATACATGTAGTGCACGAAACACGGGAAGTAGTCAACACCGTTCTACGGACCATCAGTAAGTTCAACCAGAACGACTGGACACCTAAGACGATCAGGTATAAAGGAACTCAAAGAATCCATCTAAAAGTAAGGAATAAGAACTAAGAGGTGCAAAGAGCACAAACTAGTAAGTATAGACATCGGATGTCTTAAAACCATCAAACAAATACCTAACAGCTGGAAAGGATACCCAGCCCGTACACGGTAAGTCAATGCCTAATGTGGACAACGATGCTCAACAAACGAGACGGAGTTCCCCAGGGCAACCACAGGATTACCACGAAGTATAATCCATCATTGGAGAGGATTTTAACCTAGTCTAAACGCTAGGAGAATGTATAAACGGTCTACCCAAGGACGGGAGATGTTATAACCCAAAGAGGGACAACTCAACTACGATACCACAAGGCGGTATAGTAGACACAGCACATCATGAACATTAGCCGGATGTAACGGCATAACCAACAACACCCAGGAGCAATCCTTGAAGGGTGTCTCGATTGACAGTCGAGCAAAGCATCATGATAAGAGCACGGGAGCTGGAACGAGCACTCGGTTAGGACACCGAAGGGATTTCACTTAACAGGAAATACCCTCAACCACTAGAAGGCACTGAGTAACACCAGATTGCCTAAAGGGTCTCCTATGAACGGAAGCGTGATGCCACGACTTGCCATGGAGCCAGTAATACCTCCAACCTATGGGGTATACAAAGTGGAAATATGTATAAGTAGCTTGCAAAGAGCATAGCTTGCAGCAATCAGGGCCGTCTCAATTAATTATGGGGCCCTGTGCCAGTTCAAATACATGATCATAATATATATAAACATATTAAATTATATAAAAAATAGTTACATTTTAATTTAAAAAATATATGTTGCTTATTTTATCTAATAAAAAGTTATTTTTTTAAAATACAACAATTTTAAATTATTATATCTAAAATAATAAATATTTTTATATGATACAATTGTTTTAAAATAAAATTATTTTTCATTTGTATACATTTTTTTAAGACAAAAATATTTTCAAATAGTAGTTTTAAGATTTATTTATCAATACCATATTGTAATGATAATATCTCTTTTTGTAAAAAATATAGTATAAAATTTGAATACTTAATTGTATGTGTACATATAGTAATATTTATGTCATATTTTTTACTATTAATTAGTTTATTGATTTATAAATAAAATTCATTAATAAATATCATATTTTTATTTATAATATCTTACTTATAATTTTTTATATAAACTATTAACTAATTAACTATAACTAAAAAAAATAATAAGACCCTTAAAAAATGGGGCCCCGGATAAATGGGGGCCCTGTGCCGTGGCACCACCTGCACACCCTCTCAGCCGGCTCTGGCAGCAATAAGGCTTAAAAGCCATAAACCAACTACGTTGTGTAACCGCAAACGGTTGCAAAACCCACAACATTTACTAACAAGACTTGCAAAGATATTGCTTCATACGCAAATAAATCGACAACTGAACCACCCAATTTAAACTCAACATCATGAGTGGGTTGGAGTAATGGCTACCTCAAGGTCACTGTCACTAGAGCATCAGTCTAGTATACAATTGACAAGCTTTTAATTACCCTTCATGCCTTCCGTAGCAATGGTAGCACAAAGGCACAAGAAGCGCGATAATGCCAACATTGGCCTAGTCCACACTTGGACACTACGGGAAACTCGAGGAAAGGTACCCCTCATTAACCAAAGACCACTAACGTGGTGATGATGTGAACCCTTCGAAAAGGCTTCCATCTAGTATAACAATAAAGACTATGTATATAGATATTGCCAAGGGGCGATGGAACAAGGAAAGGAGATTTCCAAACCATTGTGACTTAAAGGAGTAAGTATACTCCATATGTAGTACATAAACATATACTATCATAGTAAACCTTGTCATGAGGCCTATGAGTGGAAAACAAACCTCTCAACAGAACTTTCATTTACCAGTGATAGAATATCCTCAATTGGAGAACGGGACTAGAAAACCCTTGAAGTTTCTTGGGATGTCCCGGTGATGTACATACAAGTAGAATACACAGCTACTAGAACCTATAACCAATGCTCAGCAATGGAAGACAGCAAATGTCAAAACAATCAATGTGAATGCACATTGCACACCATAAATGACCGACGCTCAGGAGAGCTTGTAACCGACAAATTACTTCATCCAGTGTCAACCAAGATACTTGGTAAATTGTATCATGAATGAGATAATATGAGGTAAGCTAAACACATGAAACCTAAATGGGAATAAAACATCTCCACATTGGAAGATAGTAATATTGCGGATGCTATGACAACCGTCAAACTGCAAACGAGAAATTTGACCTATTAAATACTAAGAAATAATCTTAGAGAATAATAAATCAAAAACCGTCAGGTTGCAAAAATCCCGGTTATTGTAGTAGAGTTATGGAACCAGGTATCGAACCGTGGGACTATGCGAAAATTATCTAGACTTAGCAAAGGTAGTAAATTGAGGGGGAATTTGTTTGTTTTTAAACTGTAAATTATAATAAAGAAAACACGAATTTAATTAACAGCTAGGAATTTAAATAATAGAATATTAAAAGGTGGTTTGAAAATATGAGAGAACGGACCCTGGGTTCAGGTTTCACTCGTTTGATTAATTATGCTACTCTACCGGTTTAATTAAGAATAATTTGGCAAAATTCCTTTTAAAGTCTTTAGATTTAAATCCTAATGACCTCATTTACCAGAACATGCAAGGTTTGATATAAACTCAAGCCACAACACATGTAAACGACTAATTAAAAAGAAATATAATTGCATCTGAAATACTAGATTTATTCATTCAGATAAATTTTTCCACAGACATAACAATTAATAGGACCTATCCATTTTTCACAGATCTGATCAAAATAGATTTCGTAAAGCAATTAAATAAACACATGTAATTTATTAAAAAGCGAGAGAATAACATTAATTGTATCAAATTATAATTAATTTTAACCGGTAAAATATATTGCAAATTAAACAAACTAATCATTACCATCCCCCAGAGTATAAATAATTTAGCCGGACATATAAATAAATAAACAGAGTCAAGAGTAAAAGAAATCATCTGTTCTAACTCCTGAAGCTGCTCCGTTATTCTAACAGACCGGAATAGAATTTGTGGTAGATGGATAATTAAAATGGAGATGGTGGGGATGAGTATGTGTAGTGGTGGTGGTCGGATGTTTAATTTGTGAATGAATTGGATGGAGTTGTGAATTGGGAGTACGTGGGATATGAATGGAAAATAAGAAAAGTGAAGGTGATGGTGGGGTTGGAATAAGTGGAAATGAAATGGGAGTGTAGTACGTGAGTTTATGGAGTTGGAATGAAAAAAATAAGAAAGTGAAGATAAAGAGAGAGTGGGGACGAGAGTGGTGCTGTATGGTCTGGGTGATGTCGGGTGTTCATTGATGAAGTCCCCAGTGCCTGATGATGAGTGGCTTTTATAGACTGTTAAAATGAGGAAACAGACAAGGAAATAGACGGCTGGTAGGTGAGTAATTTATGGGAGAAAATTTAGGAGGCTCTGCCTAATATTGGTACAGGAAAGCTGCTGGTGGTGCTCAGTTTTCTTCCTCAAATCCTGCTGTTTCGGCGCGTGCTAAGCATAAATCTGCAAAAGCAGATTTTTTTTGTCTCTTTCTTTTCTTGAAAAGCGGTCTGCAAAAGCAGATTAATTTTTTTTTTGCTAGTGAACGTCTGCGAGTGCAGACTTCACAATTAATCTTTTTTTTATTTATTTAAGTCTTCGGCGGCGCTGATTGAAATTTGAATTTTTTTTTCAAATCTTCACGCGTTTTGATTTTGGATTTTTTTTTAATTGCATGTGAACGTCTACGAACGTTCACAATTTTTTTTTTGTCTTTTGAAAAGTTTCCTTTTTTTGTTATCTTCTAACTGTCCCAGATTCTTCATTTGAGCTTCGATTTGTTCCCGGTTTGCAGTGCTGGAAAGCTCGTAAGGAGAACTATGCATTTCCACCATCATTTCCTGATTTTATTATATAAATTGGCATCAGTTCTTATCTAGAGTATGAGCACAGAAAAACATATAATAAGTGTGAGAAAACGCCTAAATAGTTGCGCATAATAAGATTTTAGCACCTATAAAATTATATCAATTTCACACTTATCAAATCACCCCACACTTAGCCTTTTGCTTGTCCTCAAGCAAAACTCTCAAACACAAGTCCAAGCCAAGCTAATGAAATTCAACTCAAAAGGAAGAGCACAGAAGAAGAACACTACTTGCTTTACTAATCAAGGGGGCAATTCAGTTTATTAAGCACATTTCATTTTTTTTTTCAAAACAAGAAGTCATTCAAAGTTAACAATAGAGAAACAAAACCATAAGAACCTCGCCTTTAGCAATGAGTGTAACACCCCAACTGCTAACTGCTAATCTCGTCATTACCTCTTAAACTGTCACAATTACCAATAATCTCGCAGCGGAACTCTAAATACAACAGAGGGTGATACAACGCCGTTAGCCACCCATATGGCTAACCAGGCCTATCTCACATATAGTAACGGTGTGATGGACTGGAACAACCGAATACCCAATACAAATACAATATTCAAATCATTTCTCTACTATACCGAGTCTACAATAAATGGATGCCGACAACATATTCGGTCTTACACTTCCTTCAATACATAAGTAATTAAAACTAACTACCCATGCAACCCACCGACCCCGTCCTACTCTCGAACGGTAACATCTTCGGTGTACCTGTAAAATAAAAACATCGCCCCTAGGGGCTCAGCTTAACGCTGCATATGAAATTCGCATACCCCGAGTGCTAACCGGGGCACGCCGACCACTTAGTCGGATATACATGGAGTTCATTTTAGTCAAACAACATGCATCATAGCAATACAATAAGTACATGTAATGCTCAAGGAATCTACATCCAATCATGGAACACAATTCCTAACTAACATAACAAGGTTGTTAGTTGTATCTGGTTACTCTTAGGCCTTGAGGGTTATACCTCACTATGCCTAGTTTACTTATTCAATACCTCACCCGCTCTCTCGGGTTACTTATTCATATACACACCCATTCTCTTGGGCTACTCGTACTTTACTCACCCACATCTCGGGTTACTTATTCTCATTATCTCACCCATACTCTTGGGTTATTTATACTCATTATCTCACCCACACTCTTGGGTTATTTATACTCAAGCTCTTGTAGATTCTCGAGACGCTACAGGTCTCCTACGTCACGCTTGTTACTCTTAATACATACTTAGGCCAAGACTCATGGCTCTCTAGCATAGTCTTACTTCCCCGGTTTCGACCCTACTCTGGGTCTAGCATGGTGGGAAGGTTCAACTAGCTCACGGAACTCTCTCTTAGTTCCTATCTCTTTTACTTAGGTCCGACTACTCTCGGACTACTCTCGTTCCCATACACTCCTCTCTCGGAGTTATAATAATATTATGTATAAGTCTAGAAGCATCACTCTCGATGTTTCTAACGACTTGGGAACATTACTTTAGTTCGGTTAATCTTAGGTTTTAAGAGTTACCCATACATTTACTTTACTCATACTTTCGGTTACTTGCATATACCAGGTAAAATCCTCATATAGGAGGTCGACCATGTCTCAAGGTTACTAATCCCTTAGGTCTCTTTTACCTTCTTCACTGGTTCACATCTTCGAACTATCTTAAATCCTCTTGAAGGAGGTTCACTTACTTTCCACTCTCATTTGTTTCGTGGATTGTTTCAATGTGGTTTCCTAACCATTATCGGGTATTTACTCAACCCGTACTTCTCCTCACATTCTAGGGAGTTCATATGTTTGCGTTATCGTTATACTTTAACGGATAGTTTGTGTGTTTGCACATTTTCGTTATCATAAGCATCGACCCGATCTACGGGTCTCTAGCCAAACGTTACTCACTATGTGTCGGTCTTTACACTATGTTAGACCACACCGGCATACAAGTATGTTAGCTCATTCAACATACAACATGACATACATAATCAAACAAGGGATTATTTTCATGCTTTAATCTTGATTAAGCCGGCACACAAACACACAAATCAACGAACCGGTTAGCACGGGAGTATGAGAAAATCATACCTTTCACGGGGTTTTTACTTTTACCGTGTCATCTCACCATGCTCGGGTCACGCACGATTCTCTGATAATGTTTCAAACATTATTATTAATACTAGGCTCATACGGTACATAATAAAATGCTACTCCGTACTTACCCCGTTATCCCGTTACTCGGTTTTACTCTTGTTAATTTGAGTTCTCACTTCTCAATCACTTCTAACACTTTCTTACACTTCCTAGGGCCCTTACATGTCACCAAACAAGGCCTTAACATCTTATAACATCATTAACATTCAAACCCCCATCATTTACAACCTTTAAAACACTCACGGCATGATTCTGGGGATGGTCCGGGACTTGGTACTAACCCTAAGTCCCGGACCAATGCTGGTCGTGACTCTCGGGTTGTTTTTCTACCATGGTCCGGGACCTTGTCCCTATCCCAAGTCCCGGACCAGCATGGATGTTCAGTCTCGGCGTATTTAAATGGGGTGGTCCGGGACCTTACCCATCTCTCAAGTCCCGGACCAAGTGCTGGGATGAATTCTCGGTATGAAAACAGGGGGTGGTCCGGGACTTTGTCCATGGACTAGGTCCCGGACCCTGCTACAGATTTTGCAGAATTGACATTTTCTAACTCTGTTACAGGTTATCTCTTAGCCCATTGATTAACCTATCTTCACCAACTAAAATCCACATGTTTTAGCATCTAATTACCCACCTAAACCACCTTAAACCAAGCACCAAGTACACCCACCAATCTAGTTAATTTTACTTAGATTCTTACACACTTACAAGGCTAGTTATTCTCTGTTATGTTACAAGACTTGTAACAGATTTGGTTTCTTCTTTAAACCATTCAAACCTCACTTACTGATGCCATTCCAAGCACTCACATGGCATTATTTTACTCCTAACACACTCTCCTTCAAAGTTTGGTTTTCCAAACCATTAATCACTCACTTAAACCTCTTAACACACCTAGTTTCTTCCTTTGAATAGAACACTCAAGTCCATACATCCCTAGGAAATTTTGACAGCACTTGCCTACTTCTTAAGCATATTCACCACACTTAAATCAGCTCATAAACACTTCTTCATTCCTGTTTAATGAAACACAACAACTACAATACACCAAATTTCCCTCGTTTACACATATACACTAACTTGGCTTCTAGGTTTATTTTTTTCTCACACTCAAGCACATTCTGCTTCAAATAACAATATTGCAGTACCAAGGCTACGCAAGCTCAAAGTTATTTATTCAACACCCACATCAATTCCACAAGGAAAATAAAACCAATTCAAGGTAAGCTCTTTACCTTGTTTTATTTCAGTTTTCACTCCTCTTCTTCCTCTTTCTCTTGCTCCCTCTTTCTCTTGTTTTCCACACCACACAAGGGCTATGGTTTGCCAACTACAACCACCGCCCATCACACACATACAACAATCAATTCACTTTTCCTCCACAAAACCTAATATATATTTTAAGAGCTAGTTTTCAAAGTTTAATATAGATTTTACCTTAGAGAACCTGATAAGTGTCCAAATGAGCATGATTTATAGGTGTATTTCATATAATATTAGCACTTTTCTTGCTCATTTCTCCACTTCGGTTAGTTTTCCTCCAGTTTATGTTTTATTTTTTATCTCACAAAATTATTGGTTTAACATGAGGAAAACCTAGCTGGGAGTAAAGTAGACAAGGAGACGAACGCATAGGAGCAAACGACTCGAAAAAACTGTCCAAATGAAGAATGTAGAGCCGGTCAAACAGAGGCACGCGAGAGTCACGCGATGGACGTGACAGTGGTGCAACCGCCCCCTAAGTGGCGGACGTCACAGTGTTGCAACCACCCAATAGCTGGCGGACGAGAAGGGCATACAACCGCCCAATAGCTGGCGGACGAGACGGGCATGCAACCGCCTCCAAGCTGGCGGACGTAAGTGAAGCGGAAACAGAAGCCAACCGCCTGACAACAGGCGGACAAGAGAGCGAGACAAGAGGCTACCGCCTCATAACAGGCGGACAACACTCAGAGGCTACCGCCTCATTCGATGCGGACGCGAGTAAATCAACGCGAGCTTATTTTCCTCGCCCGTCGTCATCTGCAACTTCACCGACTGTCTGCAACTCGCCCACTGTCTGCGCCTACCTTAATTCACGCCTGTGTTCAGCTGTCTGTCCCCTGCAATAAATGAGCAAACAGTGAAATCAATCTGCCGCCTCAATCAATTCCTCACGCGTTCTTCCTTCCTCTTCTCCTTTTCTTCTATAAAAGCCACGATTTTCTGCTCAAAAATAACAAGCCCCTTCCACGAGAAACACTACCGTATTCCAATCGATCCATTATCCCATCCTCCCGTCTTCTCCATTTTATTTTCCACATTCCACCAAATCCACCTCTAGTCCTACCTATACAAAATAGCAGAGCGAGCCGGAGTGATTACGGATGATTTCTATTACTCTTGTCTCTGTTTATCTATTTATTATGTTAGGCTAGTTTACGTATACTCTGGGAATGGTTATTATGTGTTTGTATTAATTAAGCAATATTTTTACTGGTTTACTTAAATACAGTTGTTACGTATTAAAGCTTATCTCTCGCCTTTTTAATAAATGTCTAGAGTTTATTAAATTGCTTGATAAGTCTATTTTGATCAGACCAGGTGATAAATAGATAGGTTAATTAAGCCGTAAATTTGGAGAAGCTTATTATGATTTAATAAGTTAGTATTTTCAGATGCATAAATAATTTCTCATATCTAAACCGTCCGTTTACAGGCATTGTGCTTGAACCTTGATTAGCACCTTGCATTTTCAGGTAAACGAGTTCTTCTGAGGCTATGACTTAGTCCTTAAGATAATAAGAGGAATTTTGCCAACAATTATAATTAAACCAGTAGAGATAGCATAACTAACCAGATCATATTAACCTGAACCAGAGTCCCATTTTATTTATCTATTAACTTAGTTTATCTTATTTTCCTTTCTATTTACAAGTCAATTAATCCCCCCTCTTGTGACACGCTTAGGTACTATTATATATATATTAGTCCCACGGTTCGACATCCGGTCGCTTACATTTCACTATACTACCACGACCGGGATTTGTTTGCAGCCCGACGTTTAATTTGAGTTTTAATTTCTTTTCTTTTAATTTTACACCAGTTTAACCACTCACTTTATAATGTCTGCAAAATGGCGCCGTTGCCGGGGACTAGATTTATTCTAGTCCCTAAGCCCCGGATTATTCACTTGTTATATTAGCATATTTTGTCTATTTTATTTTGTTTATTGTTTATATTAATTATCTTTGTTTATATTAATTATCTTTTATATCTTGTTATATTATTATGTTTGTTTTCTAATCTGTTTTGTTTCAGTACGTAATAAAAAAAAAACACAAAAAAAAAATGGAAATGGAACAGGTGTACGAGTAAGAGTTCTGCTATTCAGAGTATTTATACTGCTCCGTATGTGGAGGAGCTCATGATTATGAGGATTGTCTCATATTCCAAGAACAACTCTGGTTAGAAGATCAACCAGAATACCTGGAGAGACTCGCTCAACCAGAACAGCAACCAAAGAGCGAAGTAATTCATGAGGTAGAACACCCCACTACGGACGTAAGTTATTCTCTTCCCTCTATAGTCACCTACCGCCAGTTTCCATCCTTCTCTATGCTATACCCAGACAATGAGGATACTTATATCCTCGAAAATGAAGAGAAGGAATTGCCATTACCTCCCGCCAAGATATCCAAACAAAACGCCATTATCACCTTCGAAGAATTAACTTTCTCTGAAGATGATATTAATCAGCGTTCTTTCTGTGAGCCTCACCTACAAGAGGAGGATATTTACATCCTCCAAATAGAGGAAGACAGAGCATCACCGCCGGGTCTTCTGTTAGAACTACGTTACCGGCAGTACCTCCTCAAACACCAGGTTTTGTGGAGTATTCATTTTCTTATTTTATATGCCGAGGTAACGTTTTGTTTTGATCCAGGATAACGAAGCAGGCGTCTAGCCAAAGACGTTAAAGAAGGGCAGCTTCCCGGGAGGCAACCCGGGTGTACTTTTATTTTGTTTTTTTTGCTCTTTTTCATTTTCAGGTTCTCTTTAAATTTTATTTTTGCTAACTTTTAACTCCGTTTGTAGTTTTGTTGCTTCTGGTGTCTTATGCAGTGCACCTTCATTTCTACACTGCAACCAAGCTACGCTACTTGAGGCTGAAGCTCAAGTGTGGGGAACTCCTGTAAACGCTAGCAAAAATAAATCAGGGGAGTACTAGTTTCTTTAAATATGCTTTTATTTAAATAAAAACTGAGAGGAGCGTTTATGTGCTTAAATGTTTATTGTGATCTTTGTGTTATCTCTATTTTATCTGCTTACCGAAAAGGTCTTCTGAAACCTTCCCTTGTTTTTCTGGTGAAATGAGGACATTGTTCAATTTAAGTGTGGGGGAGTGTGCCCTTTCGGTAACATTTTGTGCTTAAAATGTTTAATCTCTCTCCTTATCATGCGTTTGTCCAATTCAAATATTATGGACCCTTTATTGTGGGTTGTTCTCTTTAAGAATAAATATTGTTATGAATTGTAGGATAAATGGTACAAAATTTTTAAATTTGATTACTTTGAGGAGCATTTTATATGCGGTGTGACCAAATAATCTGCAAATGGTTGGATTTTATTGCTCAGGGTTTCTTTCTGTCTTCTCTCTTAGGGATTGCTAAGGGTGCTTCTCTGTTAAAAAAAAACACAAAGAAAAAAGAAAAATAATAAGGGACTTGTGAGACACCATTGGTAACCAACAAAGAGAGTTGAGTATTCTTAATACAAAGGCATGATACCTACATTTTCTCATCTCTTATGCAAAAGTGAAACAAATGCATAAATCTATTCTTCCTTTTGTTTTCTCCTCAATGCCCATTCTTGAGAGAAGTTGGCCATGGTAAAAGTTCTCAGAGTCACCTAAACAAAAGAAACATTGAAGTACCTTAGATCATACCCCAAAACTCTATATTTTATTTTCACCCTGAGCACACCTATGCCACCAGCAGTTAAATTTTTCACACTCCTCAATAAGTTTGAAGATCATGTTTACCCTACCCTTCATAATAATATTTGTTAGTATTGAGCATTCCCTACTTACTTGGGTACGTGGTTTTGCTTGAGGACAAGCAAAAAGATAAGTGTGGGGGTGTGATAAGTGTCCAATGAGCATGATTTATAGGTGTATTTCATATATAATATTAGCACTTTTCTTGCTCATTCTCCACTTCGTTAGTTTTCCTCCAGTTTATGTTTTATTGTTTATCTCACAAAATTATTGGTTTAACATGAGGAAAACCTAGCTGGGAGTAAAGTAGATAAGGAGACGAACGCATAGGCGCAAACGGCTCGAAAAACGGAGTCCAAATGAAGAATGTAGAGACGGTCAAACAGAGGCACGCGAGAGTCACGCGATGGACGTGACAGTGGTGCAACCGCCCCCTAAGTGGCGGACATCACAGTGTTGCAACCGCCCAATAGCTGGCGGACGAGAAGGGCATACAACCGCCCAATAGCTGGCGGACGAGACGGGCATGCAACCGCCTCTAAGCTGGCGGACGTAAGTGAAGCGGAAACAGAAGCCAACCGCCTGACAACAGGCGGACAAGAGAGCGAGACAAGAGGCTACCGCCTCATAACAGGCGGACAACACTCAGAGGCTACCGCCTCATTCGATGCGGACGCGAGTAAATCAACGCGAGCTTATCTTCCTCGCCCGTCGTCGTCTGCAACTTCACCGACTGTCTGCAACTCGCCCACTCGTCCACTGTCTGCGCCTACCTTAATTCACTCCTGTGTTCAGCTGTCTGTCCCCTGCAATAAATGAGCAAACAGTGAAATCAATCTGCCGCCTCAATCAATTCCTCACGCGTTCTTCCTTCCTCTTCTCCTTTTCTTCTATAAAAGCCACGAGCTTCTGCTCAAAAATAACAAGCCCCTTCCACGAGAAACACTACCGTATTCCAATCGATCCATTATCCCATCCTCCCGTCTTCTCCATTTTATTTTCCACATTCCACCAAATCCACCTCTAGTCCTACCTATACAAAATAGTAGAGCGAGCCGGAGTGATTACGGATGATTTCTATTACTCTTGTCTCTGTGTATCTATTTAATATGTTAGGCTAGTTTACGTATACTCTGGGAATGGTTATTATGTGTTTGTATTAATTAAGCAATATTTTACTGGTTTACTTAAATACAGTTGTTACGTATTAAAGCTTATCTCTCACCTTTTTAATAAATGTCTAGAGTTTATTAAATTGCTTGCTAAGTCTATTTTGATCAGACCAGGTGATAAATAGATAGGTTAATTAAGCCGTAAATTTGGAGAAGCTTATTATGATTTAATAAGTTAGTATTTTCAGATGCATAAATAATTTCTCATATCTAAACCGTCCGTTTACAGGCATTGTGCTTGAACCTTGATTAGAACCTTGCATTTTCAGGCAAACGAGTTCTTCTGAGGCTATGACTTAGTCCTTAAGATAATAAGAGGAATTTTGCCAACAATTATAATTAAACCAGTAGAGATAGCATAACTAACCAGATCATATTAACCTGAACCAGAGTCCCATTTTATTTATCAATTAACTTAGTTTATCTTATTTTCCTTTCTATTTACAAGTCAATTAATCCCCCCTCTTGTGACACGCTTAGGTACTATTATATATATATTAGTCCCACGGTTCGACATCCGGTCGCTTACATTTCACTATACTACCACGACCGGGATTTGTTTGCAGCCCGACGTTTAATTTGAGTTTTAATTTCTTTTCTTTTAATTTTACACCAGTTTAACCACTCACTTTATAACGTCTGCAGAACCCAAATGGATGACTTGGCAATCAATTGGAGAAGTTTTCCAACACCCACAAAAACCCACGGTCTCGACTGAAATGAGGGGAAATTCCAATGTGAGGGAAAATCCCACAAATGGCAAGAATGAGCTTGAAATGGCCTATACTTATGCTTATTATTACCTTAAAGCATCAAGGAGAAGAAGAAGGGTTGAAATCTACTCTTCAAGCTTCAAAAGCTCCAACGTCAATGGAAATGAAGATGGAGGAATCGGGTTTTAATTGGTGGAAACCGAAGCTCTCACCGAGAGGAGTTCAACGTACAAATTTCGTGTGATTTGGTGGAGGAATGAGCAGGATAGGATAGAGGTGAGACAAGGAGGGAGGTGTGCTGTTCGGTCTCGCGAGTTACAGAGGAAGAAGAAGAAGTTTGCAAATTCTGGAGCAAACCGTGAATGAAGAAAAGAGAAGGTGAGAAGGTAAGTAACTTACTTTTTACTTTTACTTTATACTATTGCTTTATTTACTTATTTGTCTTGTTATTACTTAATAGCTAGCAAGCTATTAATGGGTGTACACTTATTAATTAAAACCGGCCCACATTAATTAATAGCCCGGGTCGTTTTTCGTCTTTTCAAATTAAACGCGTTTCGTCTCCCGGTTTCGTCACTATTCACTTACCGGGTCCGTTTTCCGGAATTTTCTCGTTTAATTAATTTTAATGGTTATTAAGCTTCCATTAATACTTAATTATAGTTATTTAATCAACTATAATTTTTACGGGTCCGTTTGACCACTTAAAGTCACGTTTTCGGGCTTTCTCGAAAAACGTGCTTTTATGCTTATTTAGCGTTTTAATCCATTTTTTGGATCCGTTTTCTTCGGGAATCATTCCCGTATACTAATTAGGCCTAAATAAGCCTTAGGAATCCATCTCGGACCCTTACGAGATCATATATCTCTTATTTTCTTTTAATGCGCATTTTAGCGTTTTTCGCTTTTCAAGCGTTTTCTCTTTACTTTTGGTTTTATTCTTCTTTTACCAATACTCTCTAGGCACAATTAGGCCTTTAATAATTTTATTAGAGTAATTAAATCGCCATTTTTAGATCCGGGGTATTAAAATCTACCCCCCTTAGGAACTTTGTCCTCAAAGTTGGTGAATCTGAATGGTTACTCTCATGGGCGTACTATGCCAAGGTTATAATACATGTATAACCTTACAGACTCCACAAGTCCGTCTTTTTTCACACTACACATACCACACATATATCACAGCATGTATAGCAATCAAAAATACTTTTTGTACTCTCTCCATGGAATCGGTCCGAAGACAAGAAGGCACTACAGTCCTCAAATCCATGTTGAGTAATATACTACTGATCCCTCAGGTACCGGTCACGTTGAACACTTGCTCTTTCTGGTTCACGGCCGTTTCATGACAAATGGGCACTTACTCTCTCTGGCCCACGGTCCCTTCGGTTCTGATCAAGACGTTACACATATACATATCCTCAGGCACTCGGGTTGACTCACTCAACACGGGAACATCTCAGGGTACTCTCCCCGTCCCGCTGCCTTTGGAAAAATCACACACTGACACCGCCCCAACCGGTCACTTAGGACCGCCGCACGTACGGTGCAATGGTTTCAAAACTAATACACGCCCACCGTTCTACCGGTCATCAAGACTTAAGGCCACAGCCATCGGCGGGTGATAGCGGTTTCAAAACCAGTTTTCGTTTTCCATCTTCATACTTGAAGAAAATTCATTTGTAAATTCCGTTTGGAAATTCTTTTTAAAACATCACACAACTACAAATCCGGTTTATAGTAGCTGTATCTTCTCTTGACGTGATTACTTGTGACCACTTATAGGGAGCTTCAAGAATCATCCAACCCTGATGTGATCAGCATCAGTGTTGAACTATCCTTCCACCCCAATTTGTGTTCGGTTTCCCTTGATCTAGCTAGCAGATCAAGTTCCACCTCCCACGTCAGTTTCAAACAATCAGATAGTCAAACATTTTCATTTTCTATCTTTTATTCTTTCTAGTCACATTCATAAAACAATTCGTTTTAATTTACCTCAAATTTCCTAAGGCTTAGGTCATCCGTCATTATCATTGCTTCACTTGCTTTGCCTAGGCATCCCATACTTATGTCCTCATTAGTCAAATTATTACTCAATTAAAACACACAACATGCAACTCCAAAGGATGGAACTCACTCCATCAACCATTCTCAAATAAAATTACCTAGGGAACTCACTCCCTACAAGGTTCCACATCGGTTTCATACCAATTCGTACTCATTATAACTCATGTCTAATCTCACTAGACATATACTATAGGGATTCTCATTCCCTAGGAGTCTCTCTACTCCTCTTTTCATAAATATTACATACTCGTTACTTGCATCACTCATGCACAATAATCATTATTACAATGAATGGGTACATATGTTTATGTAACATAAGTTCCAATCATCAAAACAATTTCTTTTTGTGCTATGCACATAGTAGTTTACGCACCAATACGTAAAACATACTCTAAGCGGTTTCTCGCCCTACCCCCCTTAAAAGGGGTTACGCCCGCGTAACCAACCATATGTTATCACTGAACATTGGTTCACTAATTCGAGTATCATAAAGTGTTTTAACTTCAATGGGTTAATTAACTCATAACCGGGTTCGGTTCCAGCCTCTAGGCTTCAAGGCGTTTAGGATTAGCCAATTACTCACAATCGCTAGGTATACTTAACCTTTGAATTATGGTCCACGAGCTTCTGTTGAGTGACCTGCTAACTAGAGCTTAACTTGCCCTTTGGTATTCTCAATGTATTTCAATCGTCGCTTGGTATCTCTTACCATATGCGAATTCGATGAATTTTAGATTGTCTCTCCAGTTCTCTGGGAATCTACTTCGTATAGCACTGTATATCTTGGGATTATTCACTTACTATTCCCGACTTATTGTCGGTTAAGGTCAAGCTACTACTCAGTATGTAGTGCTTCCTCATTTAATAGTGCTTCTCAATTATGTTTATTCATTTATTTCTGTACAACAATTCCTCCTTCATACTACTCTGCATTAACCATTCCACATATCGATCCTGGGCCCTGTGGGTTACTGCCCACGTTCTTTGTGCATCTTTGGCCAATGGCCGCACAGTTATCTCTCTAGATTCTCACTCAACAGGCTTCGTTGACATTTCTCAATTCCTGGCTCTCCCACTCGATCACTACCGCACAAGTGCAATACCGAAACACTCAGTCATACAGAGTGCAGAAGCGTAAACCCTTGACAGTAAATCTCTCATGGGATAGGAATGATTATGTCCCCTTTACCACAATTTCTCAACAACTCGTATCATTATCTGTTACTGCATATCATGCTCTACTCATTACAACATTCGTTTATATGGCATCTGCTACTACTTTAGCTTCCGCTCATGTACTCCCGCCATTTATACTATGGCTTGCCATTCACTTGGCTCAATAAAATATACTTCTTTAACTCTCTACGTTTATGGCGCATCGTTTATTCTGCAATTCATATTGCACGCATACTGTGTTTACTACTCAACCGATTACTCTCTCGGTTTCTTTCCACTGCTATCAAAGCCTTTCTACATACTATCTCTGTTCAAATTATTCCTTGGCAATAATCACCTGCTCAAGTATCATTACACCGCTCTAGCGGTTTCACATTACATACTTAGGTGGTAGCCTTTCTCTGGAAGATTCACGCAATTACCGCTGCATAGGCTCCACAATAACAAGTGGTGTCCCCACTCTAAGGTAGTGGTTCGTGCTCCACAATAACTCTTATGCCTTTATGCATATGTTTTACAACGTTTGGATCTACAAATTACAGTTGGTTTTATCGGCTTTCAAGCCACATTGCCTCGCCACGCTCTATGCGGGCTGCTCAAACAGGTTTCTCCTTCTCCATATGCCATTAAATGGTTTAGAAGATATTACTGGGCTCTTGTTATGGTTGTCTCACCACACTTCCGTACCTGGAAGGCCCTTTTTGTATCTTGATATAAATCCATGCCCCGTAGCAATTTAGGCTATCCCTTGTTACGAGGGATCCCTTCGGGTTCTACCCGAGTGTTCTCTTTAACACTTGTGTTCTCAACACGATGTTTTGTTCAACTACTGTTGACTCCGGCACCCTTCTCGGATTGCTCCTGGGTGTTACTGAGTAATGCCATTACATCTGGCTTGTACTTATGGTTATGTTCAGTTGCGACTTCGCCTTGCGGCTATGTATAACTCGAACTATCCCGTTTAGGGTTGTAATGTCTCCCGTTATTGGGTAGAGTATTAATACTTTTCCTTTACCTACTTAATTAGGTCGTTATTCTCTTAGTGAGATATACTGTGGGAATTCTATCCCGTTCATCAAACATCGATATGATCATTTAAGGCATTTGCCATATTACTTACGCTGGTATATATTCCAGTTATTAGGTATTTCCTGAGACATATCCAACGTCTGTGCTTGATACTCTGTGCTTCTCACACTTATTAACGCTATATCCTTAGGTCCGTCACCTTACTGGATTCTAGACTCCCTTATCTTGGTAAGCTTCCTTGTGTTCTTCGATCATTCGAGGTGTCCAACTGTCTTGGTTTGAATTGGCTCTTTCGTCCGTAGTATGGAGTGGGCTACTTCCCGTGTTCCGTACTCTACTTGTATACATACATGGAGTATCTTGATACGTTGCCACTTACCCGACTAACTCATAATTGGTCTGTCAAGCCCGCAAGCTCCTTCGGAGTGCGGTCGTTCCATGTCTCGTTTAGTACACAGTAGTGTCGGTCACACGCCTAAGTGAAGTATTCTGTTGCCAACTCCTCTTATATCGTCCTATGATAACTTACCGTGATTCTCTGGTTTGGTTTTTAAAAAATTTGGGAGTTTTTGGAAAATTCTCTGTTTGAAAGAAAAATTTGAGTTGAAAATAAAATCTCCACGGCATTTCAATGCCGGTTGCCTCTTACTAAGTCTGTCTTCTTGCAGACTGGTATGTTCCTTATACAGTGGTCAGGCCTTTAGGCCTTTCCAAGGTTTCGTTTCAGAATTCTTAGGGTTTGTGGTGCTATATTGGCTTCTCTTGCCGTCTTGGTACTTGCTAAGTACTGGTCGCTTGTCAAAGCTTCTTATTAGTCCCGCTATTACTGCACTTGCCGTGGCAAGTGCGCGGTACTGGCGGTTTTTGGGTTAACTCATACCGGTCACGGTATTGTTCACATTGTATCTGGTAGCCTTGTCGGCACTTCCTTTGTTTCATTGGTCGGATAACTGCTCGTCGGAGCTGCTACTTGTTCATCTTGACACGTATGTCAACCTTTTAGGTGCTTCTCCAATCTCGTAGTTCCTTAATTACTTAGTTCGGTGTTCTACCTCGTTGCTCGTTCCCACGTCTTTACTGTGGTTACCGTGGTTTAACTTATTTAGGTACTACTTCTGTAGTCCTATTCTGGTATATCCCGTAGTTATACTCATAGCTGTCTAAGCTATATCAGTTAAGTATTGCAATCTCTTTGGGTGTGGCAGGGTGGGTGCATCTTCCTTTGACTAGATTCTTAGTAAATGGGTATACCGTTGGCGGTATTATTTAGTTGTGGCGGTCCGTAGACATGTGTCTCGGTTTTTGTTAGTTCTCATGAATCCGCCCTGTTGCACGGTTGGTGCATCCTTCTTGCTGCTGCTCGACCAGCTGGGTTCTCGCGATTGCTAAGCATGTCGCCCCGTGCTGCCACAAGTTTCGATCTCCTTGGATTAGGATTTCTTGATCTCCCACCATTGGTCGGTTATTTCGTTCCAGTGGGATCCGTCTCCGGGATCTCCGGTTCTCAGGATCTACCACATGACAGATTCTGGTTCATATTGATTAATAATTAAGTGCCAGATCGGATTCCCCGTCTCTCTGGCGTTCCTTCCCAAGCTTTTAAATACGGGGTTTGTGGAGGGCGGGTCTGGTATTGTAGGTATCCAGATCATACTGGAAGTTCCTAACTAGTGCATCTCTCACGCTACCACTCAACCCATAGCCCTAAGTCTCTAGTTCCTAACTCGGTATCTCCTAAGCCCGGTATTTCCAGTCATCAGAGCGATACTTCGCTCTGATACCATTTTTGTAACACCCCAACTGCTAATCTCGTCATTACCTCTTAAACTGTCACAATTACCAATAATCTCACAGCGGAACTCTAAATACAACAGAGGGTGATACAACGCCGTTAGCCACCCATATGGCTAACCAGGCCTATCTCACATACAGTAACGGTCTGATGGACTGGAACAACCGAATACCCAATACAAATACAATATTCAATCATTTTCTACTATACCGAGTCTACAATAAATGGATGCCGACAACATATTCGGTCTTACACTTCCTTCAATACATAAGTAATTAAAACTAACTACCCATGCAACCCACCGACCCGTCCTACTCTCGAACGGTAACATCTTCGGTGTACCTGTAAAATAAAAACATCGCCCCTAGGGGCTCAGCTTAACGCTGCATATGAAATTCGCATACCCCGAGTGCTAACCGGGGCACGCCGACCACTTAGTCGGATATACATGGAGTTCATTTTAGTCAAACAACATGCATCATAGCAATACAATAAGTACATGTAATGCTCAAGGAATCTACATCCAATCATGGAACACAATTCCTAACTAACATAACAAGGTGTTAGTGTATCTGGTTACTCTTAGGCCTTGAGGGTTATACCTCACTATGCCTGTTTACTTATTCAATATCACCCGCTCTCTCGGGTTACTTATTCATATACACACCCATTCTCTTGGGCTACTCGTTTACTCACCCACATCCGGGTTACTTATTCTCATTATCTCACCCATACTCTTGGGTTATTTATACTCATTATCTCACCCACACTCTTGGGTTATTTATACTCAAGCTCTTGTAGATTCTCGAGACGCTACAGGTCTCCTACGTCACGCTTGTTACTCTTAATACATACTTAGGCCAAAACTCATGGCTCTCTAGCATAGTCTTACTTCCCCGGTTTCGACCCTACTCTGGGTCTAGCATGGGGAAGGTTCAACTAGCTCACGGAACTCTCTCTTAGTTCCTATCTCTTTTACTTAGGTCCGACTACTCTCGGACTACTCTCGTTCCCATACACTCCTCTCTCGGAGTTATAATAATATTATGTATATTAGTCTAGAAGCATCACTCTCGATGTTTCTAACGACTTGGGAACATTACTTTAGTTCGGTTAATCTTAGGTTTTAAGAGTTACCCATACATTTACTTTACTCATACTTTCGGTTACTTGCATATACCAGGTAAAATCCTCATATAGGAGGTCGACCATGTCTCAAGGGAGTTACTAATCCCTTAGGTCTCTTTTACCTTCTTCACTGGTTCACATCTTCGAACTATCTTAAATCCTCTTGAAGGAGGTTCACTTATCTTTCCACTCTCATTTGTTTCGTGGATTGTTTCAATGTGGTTTTCTAACCATTATCGGGTATTTACTCAACCCGTACTTCTCCTCACATTCTAGGGAGTTCATATGTTTGCGTTATCGCTATACTTTAACGGATAGTTTGTGTGTTTGCACATTTTCGTTATCATAAGCATCGACCCGATCTACGGGTCTCTAGCCAAACGTTACTCACTATGTGTCGGTCTTTACACTATGTTAGACCACACTGGCATACAAGTATGTTAGCTCATTCAACATACAACATGACATACATAATCAAACAAGGGATTATTTTCATGCTTTAATCTTGATTAAGCTGGCACACAAACACACAAAACAACGTAACTCGGTTAGCACGCGGAGTATGAGAAAATCATACCTTTCACCGGGGTTTTTACTTTTACCGTGTCATCTCACCATGCTTGGGTCACGCACGATTCTCTGATAATGTTTCAAACATTATTATTAATACTAGGCTCATACGGTACATAATAAAATGCTACTCCCGTACTTACCCCGTTATCCCGTTACTCAGTTTTACTCTTGTTAATTTGAGTTCTCACTTCTCAATCACTTCTAACACTTTCTTACACTTCCTAGGGCCCTTACATGTCACCAAACAAGGCCTTAACATCTTATAACATCATTAACATTCAAACCCCCACCATTTACAACCTTTAAAACACTCACGGTATGATTCTGGGGATGGTCTGGGACTTGGTACTAACCCTAAGTCCCGGACCAATGCTGGTCGTGACTCTCGGGTTGTTTTTCTACCATGGTCCGGGACCTTGTCCCTATCCCAAGTCCCGGACCAGCATGGATGTTCAGTCTCGGCGTATTTAAATGGGGTGGTCCGGGACCTTACCCATCTCTCAAGTCACGGACCAAGTGCTGGGATGAATTCTCGGTATGAAAATAGGGGGTGGTCCGGGACTTTGTCCATGGACTAGGTCCCGGACCCTGCTACAGATTTTGCAGAATTGACATTTTCTAACTCTGTTACAGGTTATCTCTTAGCCCATTGATTAACCTATCTTCACCAACTAAAATCCACATGTTTTAGCATCTAATTACCCACCTAAACCACCTTAAACCAAGCACCAAGTACACCCACCAATCTAGTTAATTTTACTTAGATTCTTACACACTTACATGGCTAGTTATTCTCTGTTATGTTACAAGACTTGTAACAGATTTGGTTTCTTCTTTAAACCATTCAAACCTCACTTACTGATGCCATTCCAAGCACTCACATGGCATTATTTTTACTCCTAACACACTCTCCTTCAAAGTTTGGTTTTCCAAACCATTAACCACTCACTTAAACCTCTTAACACACCTAGTTTCTTCCTTTGAATAGAACACTCAAGTCCATACATCCCTAGGAAATTTTGACAGCACTTGCCTACTTCTTAAGCATATTCACCACACTTAAATCAGCTCATAAACACTTCTTCATTCCTGTTTAATGAAACACAACAACTACAATACACCAAATTTCCCTCTTGTTTACACATATACACTAACTTGGCTTCTAGGTTTATTTTTTCTCACACTCAAGCACATTAATACATTCTGCTTCAAATAACAATATTGCAGTACCAAGGCTACGCAAGCTCAAAGTTATTTATTCAAAACCCACATCAATTCCACAAGGAAAAAAAACCAATTCAAGGTAAGCTATTTACCTTGTTTTACTTTCAGTTTTCACTCCTCTTCTTCCTCTTTCTCTTGCTCCCTCTTTCTCCTCTTGTTTTCCACACCACACAAGGGCTATGGTTTGCCAACTACAACCACCGCCCATCACACACATACAACAATCAATTCACTTTTCCTCCATAAAACCTAATATATATTTTAAGAGCTAGTTTTCAAAGTTTATTATAGATTTTACCTTAGAGAACCCAAATGGATGACTTGGCAATCAATTGGAGAAGTTTTCCAACACCCACAAAAACCCACGGTCTCGACTGAAATGAGGGGAAATTCCAATGTGAGGGAAAAATCCCACAAATGGCAAGAATGAGCTTGAAATGGCCTAAACTTATGCTTATTATTACCTTAAAGCATCAAGGAGAAGAATAAGGGTTGAAATCTACTCTTCAAGCTTCAAAAGCTCCAACGTCAATGGAAATGAAGATGGAGGAATCGGGTTTTAATTGGGTGGAAACCGAAGCTCTCACCGAGAGGAGTTCAACGGTACAAATTTCGTGTGATTTGGTGGAGGAATGAGCAGGGTAGAGGTGAGACAAGGAGGGAGGTGTGCTGTTCGGTCTCGCGAGTTACAGAGGAAGAAGAAGAAGTTTGCAAATTCTGGAGCAAACCGTGAATGAAGAAAAGAGAAGGTGAGAAGGTAAGTAACTTCTTTTACTTTTACTTTATACTATTGCTTTATTTACTTATTTGTCTTGTATTACTTAATAGCTAGCAAGCTATTAATGGGTGTACACTTATTAATTAAAACCGGCCCACATTAATTAATAGCCCGGGTCGTTTTTCATCTTTTCGAATTAAACACGTTTCGTCTCCCGGTTTCGTCACTATTCATTACCGGGTCCGTTTTCCGGAATTTTCTCGTTTAATTAATTTTAATGGTTATTAAGCTTCCATTAATACTAATTATAGTTATTTAATCAACTATAATTTTTACGGGTCCGTTTGACCACTTAAAGTCACGTTTTCGGGCTTTCTCGAAAAACGTGCTTTTATGCTTATTTAGCGTTTTAATCCATTTTTTGGATCCGTTTTCTTCGGGAATAATTCCCGTATACTAATTAGGCCTAACTAAGCCTTAGGAATCCATCTCGGACCCTTACGAGATCATATATCTCTTATTTTCTTTTAATGCGCATTTTAGCGTTTTTCGCTTTTCAAGCGTTTTCTCTTTACTTTTGGTTTTATTCTTCTTTTACCAATACTCTCTAGGCACAATTAGGCCTTTAATAATTTAATTAGAGTAATTAAATCGTCATTTTTAGATCCGGGGTATTAAAATGAGCCAATCCACCTTTTCATTCTCAAACCGTTAGACTAACAAGGGGCATGAAGTAAGATCTTATTCCATCATACCTTTCAATGCCACATACTCTTGATCCATAAAGAGAAATAAATATTCATTCAGCTCAGCGATTGCACATTTTTTTAAGCGCTTTTAATTTCTTTCACCACAGACTTTTCTCTCCACCCATGTAACGGCTTTGGGTCAACTATCCCAGATCACAAGGACCTTAGGTAGCTAGGTGATGAGGCACCCCAAAGGACTTAATAACCAAGTGGACGAGGCCCGATTTTGGATCAGAATTAAAATTAAGCATGCTTAGGATCAGCGGAGTACCTTGCCTTGTTCTTTTTCCAACCATTTCAATCCAGACATTCCAAGGCTCAAGGCTAAAAACAGGGTTCAGATGGTGAGTATTCTCAATCATTATAGCATTCACAGAACATAGACTTCATTTTAATCAATTAAAACCAAAAAATTTAAAAATTTTGCACCCCAAGATCAGCACCCCAAGATCAGCTAACCAATTATTCTTCCTCTATGGCTTCCTTCCAAGTTGAGCAACACAGCAAGACTTAAACAAATGCAAGAGAGAAGAGCTCAAAGACACACAAAAAGTAAGCGGCGAAGGAGCTTACCCCACCCCACACTTAGAGTGAAGCAATGTCCTCATTGCTTAGGAAGAATTAACATTGTGCAAGCAATCCAACGGGGAAACAAAATTACACATAACAGTTCAGAGGGGAGCATATAAAATATTCAAGAGGAAAGGGTAGAATACTCCCCAGAGTCCGCTCAGGGTGTGCTGCACGGCTCACCCCACACTTGAGTTCTGCTGTAGAATCGCGCAAGATGTGCCTGGAAAGAATATTCTTAACAGCCAGAAGAACTCAAGTTATTGCACCTTGTGCGCGACCGCGCCCTAATATGGATATATAAGAAAAATAGATAAAATCATTTTTTTTTGACTAAACATATTATTTAAGCACACATAATTCTGAAAGAAATGTAAGTTCAAGAAAATAGGGTAGAGAATTCTTCCTGTAAATTGAAAATAAGTGGTGGGTTGCCTCCCACCAAGCTGCTCTTTTTATAGTCTCAAGCTAGACTCATCAGTCCGATTAGGAGAAAGAGGAAGAGGAGTGGGAAGGGGTCCCACAACTTCCTAGAACTAAGTTGCGCAGCTTTCGGAACTTATGTTTTAACCGCCATGGGAGAGACTTCTTTTTAGGTGGCGCCGACTCCGAAACAGGGGAAGAAAGATCCTGCTGTACCTGGACAAAAGAAACTCCAAGCAAGTCAGTAGAAACATCAACAGGACAAGTATAACTCTTCAGACGGGCCCCATTAACTTTGAAGGTTTCACCCTTCTTGTTCTGCAGTTCTAGGCTCCAAATGAAGTAACCCCTACATTAAATGGTCCTGCCCAGTGAGATTTAAGCTTCCTGGAAAGATCTTCAATCTGGAGTTGTAGAGGAGCACCCAATCTCCAACTTTGAAGTCACGCTTCTTGATCATTTGATCGTGGAGTTTCTTGGTGCGCTCCTTGTAGATCCGAGCACTGTTGTAAGCTTGATCTCTTAGTTCTTCAAGCTCTGAAAGCTGAAATTTGCGTTCTCACCAGCAGCAAGTATGTCAAAGTTCAGGGCCTTAAGTGCCCAGTAACGCTTATGCTCCAACTCAACAGGTAGATGGCAAGATTTCCCATATACCAGCCTAAAAGGAGACATCCCGATGGGTGTCTTGAATGCTGTCCTGTAGGCCCAGAGAGCGTCATCTAACCGTAGAGGACCAGTCCTTCCTTGAAGAGTTTACTGTCTTTTGGAGAATCCACTTCAACTCTCGATTGGATATTTCAGCTTGTCCATTTGTTTGTGGGTGATATGGTAGTGCAACCTTATGACGTACTCCGTACTTAGCCAGCAAGGCATCGAATGAACGGTTGCAAAAATGTGATCCCCCATCACTGATAATTGCTCGTGGAACTCTGAAGCGAGTGAAGATGTGCTTTTTGATAAACTTGACCACGGTCTTTGAATCAGCATTCTGGCATGGTATGGCTTCAACCCACTTGGACACGTAGTCCACTGCCACCAGAATGTATTGATAACCTTGTGAAGAGGGAAATGGTCCCATAAAATCGATACCCCAGCAGTCAAAAAGTTCGACCTCCAAAATGCTTGCTGAGGCATCTCATGTCGCCTTGAAGTATTGCCCATGCGCTGACAGCTATCACAACTAGCCACAAAGGTTTGGCAGTCTTTATGGAGTGTGGGCCAATAAAATCCGGACTCCAAAACCTTGGCTGTCGTCCGATGGGATCCATGATGGCCTCCAGCTTCTCTGGAGTGACAAAACTCTAGAACACTGGGTACCTCATCATCAGGGAGACACCTGCGAATTAAGCTATCTGCACACACTCTAAACAAATGAGGATCTTCCCAGATATAATGGCGGGAATCAGAAAGGAATTTCTTTTTCTGGGAATATGAGAAATCATGAGGTACAACTCCAGAAACAATAAAATTAGCCATGTCCGCATACCATGGCTCTTGCACCTTTTTCAAAATGAAGACGGTTTCATCAGGAAAGAATTCATTAATAGGAATACCGTCGTCAGGAGTTACCATCCTAGAGAGATGGTCAGCAACAACATTCAGTTTACCACTCTTGTCTCTCACTTCTATATCGAATTCCTGTAAAAGAAGAATCCAACGTAGCAAGCGAGGCTTGGCCTCTTTCTTAGTAAACAAATATTTAAGAGCAGAGTGGTCAGTGTGAATAATCACTTTACTTCCCCATAAATATGATCTGAATCTATCTAAGGAGAAGACCACAGCCAGGAGCTCTTTCTCAGTGGTTGTGTAGTTTCTCTGAGCGTCATTAAGAGTTTTACTCGCATAAGCAATAACTCTCAACACCTTATCTTTCTTTTGGCACAGGGCTGCACCTACTGCAAAATCACTAGCATCACACATAATCTCAAATGGCAATGACCAGTCAGGAGAAACAACAATAGGAGCAACTACCAACTTTTGCTTAATCAAATTGAAAGCATCCAGACAATTTTCAGAGAAGAGAAAAGGGGCATCTTTCATAAGCAAATCAGTCAATGGTTTAGCTATTTTAGAGAAGTCTTGAATGAACCGTCGATAGAAACCAGCATGCCCAAGAAAAGCTCTTATATCCTTTACACAAGTAGGCGCTGGCAGCTTCTCTATAACTTCTACTTTAGCTCTATCCACCTCAATCCCTTTGCCAGACACCTTGTGGCCAAGCACAATCCCATCCTTTACCATGAATTGACATTTCTCCCAGTTTAGAACCAGGTTGGTCTCTTCGCAACGTCCAAGGATAAGGTCAAGCTGAGCCAGACAAACATCAAAGTCAGAACCATAGACAGAAAATCATCCATAAATACCTCTATACTCTGCTCAATGAAGTCTGCAAAGATAGCCTGCAACGCTGGAAAGTGGCAGGGGCATTGCACAATCCAAAGGGCATCCGTTTATATGCAAAGGTACCATATGGACAAGTGAAAGTAGTCTTGTCCTGGTCCTTAGGTGCAATAGGAATTTGAAAATACCCTGAAAAACCATCTAAAAAGCAATAATATTCCTGCCCGGCCAACCTCTCAAGCATTTGATCAATAAAAGGGAGAGGGAAATGATCTTTCCTTGTAGCACAATTCAAACGCCTATAATCTATGCACATACGCCATCCAGTGATCTTTCTCTGAGGAATAGACTCACCTTTGTTGTTCAGAACAGCCTCAAAACCCCCTTTCTTAGGAACTACCTGTACAGGACTCACCCATGGACTGTCCGATATGGGGTAAATGATTCCAGCATCTAAAAGCTTCAACACCTCTGTCTTGACAACTTCCTTCATGTTAGGGTTCAGTCGACGCTGGGCTGTCTGACAGGCTTGTAATCCTCCTCCATATAGATGTGATGAGTGCAGAAGGCTGGATCAATCCCTTTGATATCAGCCAAGGTCCATCCAATGGCTCTCTTATGCTCCCTGAGCACCTCTAGCAACCTAGTCTCCTGCCCAGAAGTCAAAGTAGAAGATACAATGACAGGCAAAGAATTGTTATCAGCAAGAAAAAACATATTTAAGACTAGAGGGGAGCTCTTATGCTCAAGTACTGGAGGCTGCTCTATAGAAGGAATAGGTCGTTGGATATCTCTATCAAGCTTCTCCAAAGGAGGGCGATAGGATTGAAAACCTGTCTTTCCTCTCTCGACATGAGCTAGAACTGTATTAACATCCATATTAAAAGTCTTATTTTCAACAGAAGAGACAAGAACATGCTCCAAGGGCTCAAAATCAGAAAAAGGGAAGAAGGTATAGAATAAACCTCCTCATCAGCAGAAAGTTCACATACCTCGCCATCCTCATCTAGGGACTTACCGATCTAACCGAATGAGTGGAGCTGGACTTCATCATCTTCTTCATATCAAATTCAATCTTTTGTCCTCATACCGCAAGGTGATTTTACCATCATGAACGTCAATGAAGCCTTGGCAGTACTTAGGAAAGGACGTCCCAGAATGAGCGGAACCTCTACATCATCATCCATGTCGAGAACCACAAAGTCTGCAGGAAAGATGAAGCAGTCAACCCCCACCACGAGATCTCGCACAATCCCCATTGGTTTAATCTCGGATCTGTCGGCCAGCTGGAGCTTGAAAGGGACCGGGTGTAGCTCTCCTCCTCTCACCTTCAAGAAGGTGGCATAAGGCATAATGTTGATACTCGCACCCAGGTCACACAAACCACTGCCGCAGTCTACATCCCCAATAAAGCAAGGAACAATGGGATTGCCCGGATCTTTCTGCTTAGGAGGAAGTGCTCGAAGTAAAGCGGCAGAACATTCCTCAGTCAGATGGACAGTCTCTTTGTCCTTCTTTTTCTTCTTTTGAGTGAGGAGATCCTTCAGAAATTTTGCATAATTAGGCATCTCCTGTAGGGCATCAATAAGAGGAATATCAAGAGTCAGTTTCTTAAAAATACTTAAAAATTTAGTAAACTGTTCGTCTAAATGCTTCTTTTTCATTCTATTTGGAAATGGAAGTTCTACTTGCTTAGGAATAGAAGAAGGCACATCAACATGAATAGTAGAGGGGGAGGGAGAAGAGTGTGGGAGATTAGGAGCCTGTATCTCCTCAGAAACTACCACAGTGGGATTGTAGGCCCTGATGGTACGTCTGAAAGAGAAGGGGTGATCTTTTCACCAGTTTGATCTACAGCCACTTGATTTTGATGATAGTTTCCCAACTGCTTCCCACTTCTTAACGTCATAGCTGCACTGAACTCACCCTCAGATTGGACCTCCGAAGATACACCACAGTTGCAGATCTTTAAGGCCTTGGCTGTCTCCCTCGGATTTTGCTGAGGTTGAGATGGAAACGAGCCAGGCAACCTTTGTTGTTGGTTGGTAAGTATCTGGTTCATCTGCTGCTCTAAATTTCTTTGACTATTCATCAAGGATTGGTTAAGAGTCTGTTGCTCCTTCTGGGTGGTAGCCATCGAAGTAATTATATCCTGGAGCTGTTCCATCTTTTCATCAGAAGCTGATTTAACGGGTGGCTGGTAGGAATTCTGGCCCTGTCCCATCTGCATCTGAGGACGGGCTTGGTTGTATGGTTGCCTAGAGAAGCCTAGGGGACCCTGCATATTACTTTGTAAAAGGTTAGAATTTAAAGCATTGTTGGGATTACCATACCTGAGATTCGGGTGTTGATTCCGGTTCCAGGGTTGTTGGTAATTCCCTTGTCCCAAAAAGTTTGCTTCTTCAGCAATCCGTATTTCCTCCAGATGAGGGCATATTTCAAATGAGTGGTCACCACCACAATGAGAGCACAGAGGTTCAGATGAAGATGAGGAAGCTATCCTCTTTACCTGCTGAGAAGGTTGACCATTAATTAAAAATCATCAAACCTTTTTACCAGTGAGCTTACCAATGTCGATGCTGAGCCTGAGACTCTGCTATCTGCTCCATCCAAGGATCCATATTCTTAGCACCTTTAGCACCCACTATCATAGTCCTGCCTCCCTCGGTGCCCCACTGACGAACCTCTTCAATATACGTCTCCATGGCCGCCATGAAATCAGTGCCAGATCGGTTGAGGATGTTTCCTCCCAAAGCTGATCTAACCTCGGCCTTATGTATATGCTGTAATCCATGAAGAATGTCATAGCAATACAAGTGAGGTCCTGTCCGTGATGAGGACACTGTCGGAGCATCTCTTTAAAACGATCCCATGCTTCACAAATAGTCTCAACACTTCCCTGTTTGAAAGCAAGTAAGGTAGCAACCAAATTCATAGTTCTAGAAATCGGATAATACTTTTCATAGAACCTGGTTGTCATCTCCCCCCAAGTAGTGATAATACTAGAAGGAAGACAGTAGAACCATTTCATCGCTTCACCAGTGAGGCTGCTAGGGAATAAACTCATTCTAGCATACTCCAGGAGACTATCGGAGCACCCAATTTGATCAACATTAATTAGAAATCGGTTGACATGATCTAGGGCGTCGTTGGGTCGGAGCCGTCAAATGTGCCAGAGGGCATATCCCGTATGACCTTGTTCTGATGTGAAGGCTTCAGATCCTTCCATTCC